>VSMD01108949.1:0-135455 GCA_008750895.1 Mirza zaza
GCTGGTGGGACTGCAAACTAGTTCAACCTCTGTGGAAAGCAATTTGGAGATACCTTAAAGCGATACAAGTAAATCTACCATTTGACCCAACAATCCCATTACTGTGCATCTACCCAAAAGATCCAATGACACTCTACAAGAAAGACACCTGCACTCGAATGTTTATAGCAGCACAATTCATAATCGCAAGGCTGTGGAAGCAGCCCAAGTGCCCATCAATCCAAGAATGGATTAATAAAATGTGGTATATGTATACCATGGAGTACTATTCAGCTCTAAGAAACAATGGTGATATAGCACATCTAATATTTTCCTGGTTAGAGCTGGAACCCATACTACTAAGTGAAGTATCCCAAGAATGGAAAAACAAGAACCACACATACTCACCAGCAAACTGGTATGAAATGAGCAGCACCTAAGTGGACACATAGGTATAATAATAGTGTATTGGGCAGGGGGACGGGGGGGGATGGGTAGATACATACATAATGAGTGAGAAGTGCACCGTCTGGGGGATGGTCATGCTGGAGACTCAGACTTGTGGGGGGAGGGGGGGAAAGGGCATTTATTGAAACCTTAAAATCTGTATCCCCATCATATGCCGAAATAACAAAACAAAACAAAACAAAAAAAAGTGCCCTGGTCATGTCGTCCAGTGGTTTTCAAACTGTAATTTCCAGTTTCCTAGAGATCCACAGGGATGCCTCAGGAGCTTCCTTAGATGCCTTCAAAAATGGTCTTGCTGTGAATGAATAACTTCAAAATTTGAATAAGTATATGATATGGTTTATCTTCCCTAGATTCAGATCCATATTTGATTCAAACCAATATATTTATTAATTGACATCCTGCCCAGGTTCTGGGGCTGTGCTTATCTAATAACCTCCTTATTTAATATCTTACAACCCAGAATTTGGCCTTGACTTATATGGGTTGTACTTTCCCATGTTTTCTTTCTCTGCCCAGGTTCCTTTGCTAAATCTGGATCCTTAGTCCCTGTTGCTGAAACTAGACTTTAGTTCATGCACGTAATGCCTGGGATGATTTTGCAAACTCGTCTCATGGATTAATGAGAATCAACCATGTAAATCCAAAAGGAGAGTTCATTCCAGTGGAAACTTAATACTTCTAGGCCTAATATTAATGAAAAAACATAAATTAGCTCAAATATAGATATAACGACCCCAGGACATGCTGCAGAGGGTGTTCATGAAAAACCTTTAATACATATACTATTTACAAGGCAGTAAACACAGTCTTTGTTAGTATCTTTGGGGAGCTTTGGCTTTGACAGAATTTTCATTTACAGATTCTCTTTGGTCTAGCTAAACACAAGCTGATTAATCTTTTGGACTTTGACTTATAGAAGAGTTCACAAGCATTGCAAAACACTCATTGAAAATATAAAGGTTGATTATCATTGTGTGAGGAGGTTGAAAATAAATCTTTTGGCAACTGATATATCTGGGTTTGCAGTTAATGACCTTTTTGGATTAGTGCCCAGGACATGGATCTTTCATATGTATTTTTCTGCTAAGATTGCAACCAATCTGAAGCCGGCTGGATAGCGATTTAATAAAATGGCCCCATGTGAGAAGTAGGTTAAAAGCACTAATGTCATAATGTCTACCTGGGAAACTGGCTTTCAATTGCCTTGGTTTTCTTTCATAGGGGGCATATCGACAAAATGTAAATGTATGAGGCAGATAGGCAAAAAGTAAAGCTGGGAATTTAATTTTTTTCCAAAGTTGTTATTTAAATTAATACATTTTACTTTTTACAGTAGTTTTAGGCTAATAATAAAATTGCACAGAAAGTACGAAGACTTCCCATATACTCCCTTCCCACCCCCACCCCACACACAACTTCCACCACTACTAATATCCCACGCCAGAGTGGTACAGTTGTTACAACTGATGAATATACATTGACATACCATTATGACTGAAAGTCTATAGTTGACATTAGGATTCACTCTTGCTGTTGTGCATTCTATGAGTTTTGACAAATGTATAATGACATATATCCATCATTGTGCTATTGTACAGAATAGTTTCACTGCCCTAAAAACTCACTGTGCTCTGCCTATTGATCCCTCCCTCCCCTCTATCCCCTGACAACCACTAATATTTTTACTATCTCTATAGTCTCACCTTCTTCAGAATGTCATATGGTTGGAACCAAACAATATGTAGCCTTTTCAGATTGGCTTCTGTCACTTGATAGTAACATGCATTTAAGTTTCCTTCATGTCTTTTCAGGGCTTGATAGCTCATTTCTTTTGAGTGCTGAATATTATTATATTATCAGGATGTAGCACAGTTTTTAATCCAGTGACCTACTAAATAAAGGACAATGACAATTATGAATAAAGCTGTGATAAACATCCATGTGCAAGTTTTTGTGTGGACATAAGTTGTCAACTTCTTTAGGTAAATACCACAGGTGCAATTGCTGTATCTTATCATCATGATAAGAGAATGTTTAGTTTTATAAGAAACTACCAAACTATCTTCCAAAGTGGCCATACCATTTTTCATTCTCACTCACAATGAATGAGTGTTCCCATTGCTCCATATGCTAGCCAGAATTTGGTGTTGTCAACGTTCTTGATTTTGGCCATTCTAATAGGTATTTGGTAATATCCCATGGTTGTTTTAATTTGCAATTCCCTAATGATATATGATGTTGAATAGCTTTTCGGTATTTTCTTTGGTAGGATATCTTTTCAAGTATTTTGCTCATTTTAGAATCTGGTTTTTCATATTTTTATTGTTGAGTTTTAAAGATTCTTTGTATATTTTGGATAACAGTCCTTTATCCGATGTGTCTTTCACAAATATTTTCTCCCAGTCTTTACCTTATCTTTCCATTCTCCTAACATCGTCTTTCACAGAGCAGAAGTTTTAAATTATAATGTAGTCCAGCTTATCAATTATTTCTTTCATGGACTGTGCCTTTGATGTTTTACCTAAAAAGTCATCGCCATACGTGAGGTCATCTAGATTTTCTCCTATGTTGTCTTCTAGGTGTCGTACTGTTTTGCATTTTTAATTTAGATCTATGATACATTTAGAGTTAATTTTTGTTAAGGGTATAAGGTCTGTGTCTGGTTTCATTTTTTTGCAGGTAGCTGTTTAGTTGTTCCAGTACCATTTGTTGAAAAGACCATCTTTGCCCCATTGTATTGCCTTTGCTCCTTTATCAAAGATTAGTTGACTATATTTATGTGAGTCTATTTCTGGGATCTCTATTCTATTGATTTATTTGTTTATTCTTTCACCAACATCATACTGTCTTGATTATTGCAGCTTTATAGTAAGTTTTGAAGTCAGGTAGTGCTAGTCCTCTGGCTTTGTTCTTCTCCATATAAACTTTAGAATCAATTTTTTGATAGACACAAAATAACTTGTTGTGGTTTTTAATTTGGGATTATGTTAAATCTATAAATCAAGTTGGAAAGAACTTCCATCTTGACAATTTTGAGTCTTTCTATCCATGAATGTGAAATATCTCTCCGTTTACTTAGTTCTCCATTGATATATTTCACTGGAGTTTTGTAGTGTTTCTCATATGGATCTTGTGCATATTTGATAAGATTTATACCTAAATATTTCACTGGGGGGGTAATGTAAATGTAAATTTGTTTTTAATTTCAAATTCCACATGTTAATTGCTGGTATATAGGAAAGAAATTGAATTTTATATATTAACCTTGTATCCTGCAACCTTGCTATGACTGTTTAGTAGTTCCAGGAAGTTTTCAGCCAATTATTTCAGATTTTCTACATAGATGATCGTATTATCTGCACAAATAAGAGTTTTATTTTTCCTTCTCTATCTGTATATATTTTATTTCATTTTCTTTTCTTATGCATTAGCTAGGGTTTCCAGTACAATGTTCAAAAGCAGTGAGGAGATGGAACATTCTTGCCTTGTTCCTGATCTTAGCAGGAAAGCTTTGAGTGTCTCTCCTTTAACTATGATGTTAGCTGTAGGTAAAGCTGTAGATCAAGATGTTCTTTATCAAATTGAGAAATTTCTCTCTCTATTCCTAGTTTGCTGAGAAATTGTATCAAGAATAAGTGTTAGATTTTGTCAAATGCTTTTTCTGGATCTTATTGATATGATCATGTGGTTTCTTTCTTCATTAGCCTGTTGATGTGATGGATTACATTAATTGATTTTTGAATGTTGAACCAGCATTACATACTTGACATAAATCATAGTCATGCATAATTATTTTTTACATTGTTGGATTTGACTTGCTAATATTTTGTCAAGGATTTTTGCATTTATGTTCATAAGAGATATTGGTCTGAAGTTTTCTTGTAATGACTTTTTCTGGTTTTGGTATTAGGGTAATGTTGGCCTAATTTAATGAGTTAAGAACTATTCCCTCTGCTTCTATCTTGTGGAAGAGATTGTAGAGAATTGGTATTATTTTTGTGTCCTTAATTTCTCATAGACTTCACCAGTAAACCCATCTCTGCCTAGTACTTTCTGTTTTGGAGGTTATTAGTTATTCATTCAATTTCTTTAATAGATATAGACCTACTGAGATTGTCTATTTCTTCTTGTGTGAGTTCTGCCAGATTGTGTCTTTCAAGGAATTATTCCATTTCATCTAGGTTATTAAATTTGTGGACATAGAGTTCATAATATTTTTTATTATCTTTTCAATGTTCTTGGGATCTGTAGTATGCCCATCTTTCATTTCTTATATTAGTAATTTGTATCCTCTTTCTTTGTTCTTAGATAACCTGGCTACAAACTTATCTATTTTATTGATCTTTTCAAAGAACCAGTTTTTGGTTTCATTTTGTTGATTTTCTCTATTGATTTTCTATTTTCACTTGTATTGATTTTTGCTCTAATTGTTTGTTATTTGTGTTCTTCTACTGATTTTGGATATAATTTGCTCTTCTTTTTCTAGTTTCCTAAAATGGAAGCTTAGATTAATGATTTTAGATCTTATCTCTTTTTTAGTATATGCATTCAATGCTATAAATTTCCCTTTACTTTTGCTGCAACCCACAAATTTTGATAAGGTATATTTTCAACTTTATTTAGTTCAAAATGTTTTTAAATTTCTCTTGAAATTTCTTCTTTAAGCCATATGTTATTTAGAAGTGAGTTGTTTAATATCTAAGTATTTGAGATTTTCCAGCTATCTTTCTGTTATTTATCTCTGATTTAATTTTATTGTGGTCTGAAAACAGACATCGTATGATTTCTATTATTTTAAATTTGTTAAGGGATGTTTTATGGCACAGAATGCGGTCTACCTTATTGAATGTTCCGTGCGTGTGATCTTGAGAAAAATGTGGATCCTGCTGTTGTTAGGTGAAGTGATTTATAAATGCTAATTATGTTCAGTTGATTGATGATGCTGTTGACTTTAACTATGTCCTTGCTAATTTTCCACCTACTATATCTATCTATTTCTTTTTTTTTTCTATCTATTTCTGATAGGAATGTTAAAGTCTCGAACTAGAACAGTGGATTCATTTATTTTTTCTTGCAATTCTATCAGTTTTTGCCTCGGGTATTTTAACACTCTGTTGTTAGGCACATACACACTAAAGACTGCCATGCTGTTTCATAGCATTGCCCCTTTGTCTTTATATAATGCCCCTCTTTATCCCTGATAACTTTCCTTGCTCTGAAGTCTGCTCTGTCTGAAATCAATGTAGCTACTCCCATGTTTTAAATTATTGTTAGCATGTTATATCTTTCTTCATCCCTTTACTTTTAATCTAAATGTGTCTTTAGATTTAAAGTGGGTTTTTTTGTAGGCAACATATTGTTTGATCTTTTTTTTTCATTCCACTGTGACAATCTCTAGCTTTTAATTGATGTATTTAGATCATTGATGCTTAAGGTGATTATTGATATAGTTGGATTAATAGCTATCATATTCATTATTTTCTATTTGTTGCCTAAACATTTCATGACTCATTCCTCTCTCCTTAGCACATTAATTATGTTTCTTTCTCTATTTTTGTTTTTACTTTCTTTGCAGTTGCCCTAGTGTTTACAACATACGTTTGTAACTAATCCAAGTTCACTTTCAAATAAAACTATACTGCTTCATGGATAGTGCGAGTTCCTTATGAAAATAAAATATTTCTGATTCCTTTCTCCTGTCCCTGGTATCATTGTTGTCATTCATTTCACTTATACATAATCATACATAGGCAAGTATATATACATGAGTGTACATAATTAAATATATTGTTGCTATTATTTTTATTTTGATCAAATTGCTATCTGTTAGATCAGGGGTCCTCAAACTTTTTAAACAGGGGGCCAGTTCACTGTCCCTCAGACAGTTGGAGGGCCAGACTATAGTTTTAAAAAAACTATGAACAAATTCCTATGCACACTGCACATATCTTATTTTGAAGTAAAGAAAACAAACAGGCAAAAACACCTGTATGTGGTGTTTTTGAGGACGCGGGCCACAGTTTGAGGACGCCTGTTTAGATCAATTGAGTGAAAAAATAAAAGTTTATATTTAACCTTCATTTATTCCTTCTCTGATACTCTTCCTCACTTTATGTAGAGCTAAGTTTCTGACCAATACTATTTTCCTTTTCTCTAAACAATTTCTTTTAGCATTTCTTGCAAGGCAGGTCTACTTGCAATAAATTCCCTCAATTTTTGTTTGTCTGACAAAGTCTTTATTTCTCTTTCATTTAAGAAAAATATTTTCAGGGGACTGAGCTTTAGATTTTTAGGTTTTTTCTCTCAATATTTTAAATATTTTACTCCACTCTCTTTTTGCTAGTATGGTTTCTGAGGAGAAGCCTGATGTACTTCTTATCTTTGCTCTTCTATAGATAAGATATTTTTTACCTCTTGCTTCTTTCAAGATTTTTTCTTTATCTTTGATTTTCTGAATTTTAAATATGATATGCTTATGTGTAGTTATAAAGCTTGGGATTTTAGAAACAAAATTATTGTTGTCTTCTGGGCACTCCAGAATTACCATGGATCTCTTCTGCACCAGCTTAGTGGGTCCATGGGTAAAGCTACACTAATATTAGTCCACCACCTCACCACCAACACTACCAAGCATCCTTCTATACTCACAATCCCTTGCAAATGGTGGAGCTGTTTTTCAGAACATGCTCAGATTGAATGTCAGCTGTGTATGCATTCATTCAGTTTTTTTCTCAAGGAGACAGTTCCAGTTTTTTGAGTGTCGGTGTGATTATTCTTTTAAATAAAATTTAATTTAGGACAAAATGTAATTCAAAATATAATTCAAAATTATGTGATGAAATACATTCTAATATGACATTTAATAATATGTATGACACCTAAAAGTAAATTTTAACTTTTTTCTATTTAACAAGTGTATATAGTTTAACTTACTGTTTAATTATGTAAGAAAATGCATCATTTATGGTACTTTTGTGCAGTTACTATCATTATCTCCTTGCGAGTTTTATGAAGTAGAATTGCTGTCTTTGAGGAGATTTTTTTTTTCATTGTAGAAAAATGTATTTTGTAAAGGAAACAAATTTGAAAGAAGTGATTGCTAACAAACCCTCATGCCCTTATGACACATCTCCAGTAATTGGCTTCCCTTGGTTTTGAGCTCGTTCTCAGTAGAAGAAATGAAGGTGAAAGGAAAGTAGAAAGTTCAAAAGGTGCCGGAGAGGAGGCTCAAGGAAAATTGTGTGAGGAAACTAAAAAAAATCCAAAATGAGCCAAGTGAAATTATCTTGAGAATTATTGAAAAAGCATAAACAAAAGTCTTTTATAATTTCTTTAAGCCTCTTTTTTTGCCTGAGGATATAATTCATTGGGTTATTAAATCCAAACACACATACTTTAATTCTCTCTTTTGTTTCTTTTGGGAAGATATTTATCAAATGGGCATGCTCAAACTTTTCATGTTTTTGCATATTATTTTATTATAAATACCATACCAGAGGTTTCTTCTTCTTAATGAACTTTGTTCCATTCCCTTTTTATCAAAGCTAGAGGTGTTAAATAAGAAAATGAGAAGATGGAGTAAAACAGGTAGGATAGAGAAGGAATAAATATTTGGGAAAAAGCCAACTTCCTCCTCACAATGAAAAACAAATCTTCTCAATAATTGAAAGTGCTAGCCCCTCATCTCAGCTGTGGGCATGGGAGTTCAAGACTAAATCATGTTATTTTAAGAAAAATCAATAGGTCTCATAAAATTACCAGTCTCCTCGTGAATACAGAACAGTATTTCTGAAAGCAAATATGATTTGTTGTTCTGTTCTACATGTGTATTTATACAAATCAATAGGAGATGTGGAATAACCAGAAAATTCTTTGGCAGCCTTTGATAAATCACTTTTCCTCTAATTGTGAGGGGAGGAAGAATTTTTTTTTTCATCATGGAACTTTCAGAGTAAATTTCCACTGACATCTCTGGCAACCCAAATGTGAAAAATATAACCCAAAGCCTATTCAGCATAATATTCAGTCTGTCCCTTTAGTTGCTAGACCCCAAACAGGTCCTAAACATTAATATTACTGGCTAAGCCAGTTCCTCACCACCTAGACAAAGGCAGCAGTCACCCAAGAGCCTCAGCAGCAGTCACAGAGTAGCATATTAAAAGAGAACCATTGGGTTGGTATTTAGGACATTTGGACTCAATGGCAGATACTTTATCCTTTGGATTTGCCATCTATAAAACAGGAACAGTGTGTTTCACATATTAATGGCAGTACAAGGAGATGATGAGGGAATTCCACAGAAAATCCTCCAAGTTTATTAGATCCAAACACACATACCTTATTTCTTCTTGGCCATTAGCTTCCAACTGTTTTCCTATCTCAATCACAATTTGGCAGACAATGGATGTAGAGATGCAGACGAAACAAGTTAGGAACTCAAGGGAATCCACCACTTAAGAAGTTGATACTTCTCTAAATTCCAGCATATTTGTTTTCAGCTCACCTCTGTCAGGCAGTTTGGCATAATTAGTTACAAATACAGGACTTTTCCTTAGTTAGACAGGAGGAATAAATTTAATTTTTTTTCAAATCAATTGCACAGCATGGTGAATATAGCTAATATTTGAGTTCTGTACATTTCAATATCACTAAGTAAAAAATTTTAATGTTCTCATCACAAAAAATATTAAATATTTGAGATAATGGATATGTTAATTAGCTTATTTAATCTTTCCACATGTTATTTAAAAATACTAAAAACATTTTGTACACAATAAATATATACAACTATAGTTTGTCAATATATAATAAAAAATAAAAATAACAATAAAGAATATAGGGCTTTTGAGTCAATCTGCCAAGTTACTAATTGTGGGATGTTGGGTAAGCCACCTAACCTTTCAGAATCAATTTCTCCCTCTGTGAAATGAGGATAAGAATGACTTCATTAGGTTGTTTCATGATTACATGAAATTACAGATGTAAAAGAAGTATAGAGTTAGGCCCAAAATAAATTGTAAGTGGTGGTGGTGGTGGAGGTGTTATATGTTGCCTTTCTTTGCCATCCATATCTATCAGATGTTTTGTTTCTTCTAGCATTGTTGTTGCAGGTGGGCTCAGTACCCACTTTGCAAGCTGGTACAAGAGGCCATGGGTCTTCAACAATTAAGTTCCTATTTTTGTCATTTTTCGAAGATGACTTTTGTCTTTGTAATGATGCTCTTCATCTTTTTTGTTGGGGGTGGGAAAACAACAAATATTTGTTATCTCATATAGTTTCTATGGGTAAGGACTTTAGAAGCAGCTTAGTTGGGTGGTTCTAGCTCAGGGTCTCTCATGAGTCTGTAGACAAAAATATCAGCTGTAGCTGTAGTCATCTAAAGGCTTGATTGGAGCTAGAGGATTTACTTCTAAGATGTCTCACTCACATGGCTGGTAAGTAGGTTCTGGCTATTGGCAGGAGGCCTCAATTCCTCACCATATGGACCTCTCCATAGGGCTATTGGAACATCCTCATGCATGGCCACTGGCTGCTATGAACACAGAGGTAACATTACAACAGTTCCCAGCATGCATCTCTTCCCATCATTGCCCTTCCCCATTCCCCTCCTGGATTGCCATAGGCTGGGACTTGTAGTTCCAGCCCATGGGTGGCAGTGGGGGCACTAAAGCCCCCTTGAAATTTACCTTTTTTCCCTAGTAGTCATTGAGACTACAAGTTCCAACTGAAGTCTTACTCTGACCCACTAGGATTTGCCCTGCTCAGAGTCACTCACATTCCTTCCTCCAGGGTAACCAACTGTCCTCCCAATGCTCCTTGGACCTCAGAGCTCCCCTGTCCTACTCATCTATATGAACACAATTGATTTTAGGTCATGGCCTTGGATCCTAGAGATTTTACAGGGGGTTAATGTATAATGTAAGTCATGATTAGTTGGTTGTCATACTAACTACCTAGAGTTTTGAGCAAAAGTTCCTTCCTAATTAATCAGCTATTGGACCCAGGAGCCATATAATTAAATGGAATTGAGAGCCTGTATTTCATGCCACTCATCCTTAAGTACTTACTTAGTGGTAAGGCCTTTAAGAGGGAGTGTTAACCTCTAGGGTCCTAAACCCAGCAAAGTTTAGTCACTTCAGAAATCATGGAAGCTAGCTAGTAAGCTTTAAAATAATGAACTCTGGCAAAAATCAATGTCCTTAGAGAGCCCAGATCAGGGAAGTAAACCTATCAGCTTTCTCCAGTTCCTCATAGCTCCATTTCCTTATGACCCTCACCATTAGGCCTCAGCTCCCACTGATTCTTGAGTCAATACTGATAAGGTCATGAGAGCTTTCAGCAGATTAAATCCTCACCTACTAGTCAAAGTTTGGGTATGGGGAGCTGGAATGTAGTAAAACTCTATGTCCATGGTGAGGGTAATGGCTGATTTTTAGCATTCCTCTATCCTCTGCAGTGGTGGCCACACCTGGCTGAATTCCTCAAAATCATGACTTCCACCACAAACCCTCAGTCCTTCCTCTGGGGTTTGGAGTTGGATATGATAAAAAGTTAAGAGTTCCACTTCTTTCTCTAAGAATGACTGGAGTCAATTACTTTCCCTTTCTGGGTCTTAATCAACGTCCTGGAATGACTTAGAATAAGGGGACTTCATGTGTTGATATGATACTACCCATATGCTAGATACTTCTATGATTTTGAAAAAAAAAAATCTACCAATACCCCAGAAAAGATATTTGCATATGGGAAAGCTTAAAAGCCATTTGGGCAGAAAAAGGATGGAAGAAAGAGGAATACAAGTGTCCTCTGTACAGCTGCTGCTACCTGTGACACGTGCATTTGAGTGCACCTAGGGCAATGTACTGCCTCCACTATAAAGTCAACTGAAACCCATTTGGTGGCTGGTGCTTTAGCCATTTCTAGGATACTGATTCCATTTTTTTGTTCACTGCGTAATGAACATTTCCTTGATGCAACTTCATCCTATTTCTTTCTTAGATTATTTTTTGTGAAGTAGATCACATGACTTAGGGACAAGTTACTCTAGCACAGCTCTGCAGGACTTCCCAGTAGACTGAATCCCTGAGGCCTGCTGGCAGGTCACAACCAGTTTCCTTTGCGGTGATACATCCTTACAGAAGATAGGAAGACTTGACAGTCTGACAGACACTTAAAGTGTGAAGATGAATAAAAGATACATCACTCCTGATGGGTATATAAAAAAAGCTGTCAGTTGATGTAAGCAGTATTCTAAAAACATACAGTACCATATCAGGGCTAGAGGGTGTTGGATACAAAAAAGGGTTGGCAGATGGACAATTTTTGATAGTCAGGTCTATGCGGATGTGAAAACCAAGCTGAGAAGAAGTTTGTTAGTCCTCATCTGCGGCCCTGCTTTGCAAATCATATTTGGGAGTTTTTATTTCTCTTTTTTTGACTTCCCTCAAGGCCTACATTATTAGCTATCAGGTAGGTTTGATGATGATCTTGGTGCTATGTCTAATGTGAGTGGCTGCAGGCATGAAATTCTAGCCAAAACATTTTATTCACTGGTGTTTGCCTTGCCTGAAATTCTACCATTAGAGCTTCTTATTTGGGGAATGTACTATCATGCAGACACTGGGAAAGGGAAACCTTCAACTTACTTTAGTAGGGATTAGTTTCTAGCCATTTATGGTATTAGAGTGTTATGGATTGGAGGTCAGCCAGAAATTAGGTGAAAGGGCAGGGTACAGAAAGGAAAAGTCAGAAGTCATAAAATTTTTATATTGTCTACTTCACTCTCTCATAGAAACATTTGAGGACATTCATATAACCTTTATCTGGTGCATGAATGTGCTTCAAAACATCCCTATGAAGTGTCCATCCAATCTCTACTTGAATACCTCCAGTGATAGGCAGCTCCTTTTTTAATGGAGAAGTTCATTCTATTGTTAGGTCTAAATTGTAGAAAGTTCTATATTGTAGAATTATCAAATCTGCTTCCTTGCAGCTTTCATACTATTGAAGTTTGTTCTTTGTATAATTAAATTGCCTTTCCTCCAGCCCCCATGAAGTCTCTCTGAATGTGTAAAGGCAGCTTTCCTGATCCCTACCACCAATAAAACTTTTCCTCCCATTTCTTATAATAGTTCTCAAATGATATGAGTGTAGAGATGATTGTGAGCAGCCAATAGGGGAAAGAGCGAATGGCTCATGGCCCTGCAGGAGCATTTGTAAAAACACATACAAATAAATTTTAAAACACTGAAAATGCCAAGTGTTGGCAAGGGTATATGACTGCAACATGAATACCCTGCTGGTGAGAATGCAAAATGGTACAGCCACTTTGGGAAACAGTTTGAAGCATCTTATAAAGTTAAACATAGACTTACCACATGACCCACTCCTAGGTATTTCATCCAAGAGAAGTGACTGTTGTACTCATTTCACAATGTATATGTATATAGAAACATCATGTTGTATACCTTAAATATATACAATTATATTTGTCAATCATATCTCAATAAAGCTGGGGGAAAAAAGAAAATGTATGTAAGCATGCAGATTGTACACAAATGCAACTTTATTTGTAAAGGCTTCAAACTGGAAATAACACAAATGTCCATCAAAAAGTGAAACAAGATGTGGTATATCCATATAACAATATTTTTGGCAATAAACAGAAATAAAGTACTGAGACATGCCACGATATGGATGAACCTCAAAAAAATTATTCTAAGTAAAAGAAGCCACATATAAATGACCACATATTATATGATTTCTTTTATATGAGATTCCTAGAAAAGGCAAATCCTATATTGAAAGAAAGTAGAGTAATGATTACCTTGGGCTGGGGAAACTGACTGCAAAGGAACATGATGAAATTTTGGGCGTGGTGGAATTATTCTATATCTAGAATGCGGTAGTAGTTACTCAGATGTATTCATTTGTCAAAACTCATTAACTGTTCATTTCAAATGGATGAATTTTATTATATGTAAATTATACCCCCAATAGAGCAGATTTTTTTAAAGCCAGCTTTCTGCACAGGTAGTCATATACCATTGAAGCCCCAGCTATACTTTTGGCACTCCAAGTGCAAATGACAGCAACATCCTGAATACAAAGGTCATCAAAGACACAGAAACACAAGAAGGTGGAAAGAGCTAAGCCTAACTGGAAATATGACCTATTAGCAGATGAGAGATGTAGACATGGCCTTGCTGAAATCTGGGACTCGAGAGAAAAGGACTTTGCAAAGGGGGCACTTTGAGCCTGTTATAAGCAAGGGCTCTGACAGTGTTTTCTCACCTGTGATGGATGTGAAGAAGGGAGCTGTTTGCTTGTCACCCTTAAAGTGTCTTTCCCTGCAATATCTGTACTTAGAATGCCATCAGAGTTATTGCCCCTTGTAACAATAGTTTGTCCATTTACTTTCCGTTTTGCTCTAGACAAGCTTCAAGCAGCTCAAGAGACACTTTCCTTGAAAGGCTTTTTATTTTTGATC
This sequence comes from Mirza zaza, assembly GCA_008750895.1. NCBI lineage: Eukaryota > Metazoa > Chordata > Mammalia > Primates > Cheirogaleidae > Mirza > Mirza zaza. The sequence goes on from VSMD01108949.1 coordinate 13,941, forward strand.
CAGCTGAATCTGTTTCAATCCTTAGTTGTTAGCCCTTAGAGGAGAAAAGACTTGCTGGAAATTTCACATCCGCTCTTATTTGATCCTCCCAAGCTTATTAAAAAAAAATATGATCATCATTAGTTATTTTATATGTCAGGAAATTGAGGTATTTGAGGTTAAAAAAAAAAAAAAACTTGCCCAAGTTCTCATGACAAATACGTGAAGCTAATATTCTAAACTATTAAATAGAATTGAAATCCAGATGTGATTCCAGAGCCTAGGCTCATAATCAGCACATCCTTATATTTCAGACTATTAAAGTGACAGCTGTCATTTATTAAATGGCTTTTATGAGCCAGGTACTGAGATAAGCAGATTGCATATATTATTCTGGATATTCTGGAATCAGTAATTCCAGAATGTCTATGCTTGATGAGAGCTCATTATTGTTTCCCAGTGCCCAACACAGTGGCTGGCACAATATAGATATTCAATAAAGATTTATTATATAAATGAACAAACAATCTTCTGTGATGGATATTATTGGCTCCATTTTGTGGATAAAGAAAATGAAGCTTGAAGAGATTAACTGGCTTGACATTACACAGCTAGCAACTGGCAGAGCCCAAAACTCTATCTGGTCCCATATCAGGACATTGAAGAACATCAGCCAATGAAAAGGGCCAGCTGTAACTGTAAGGGCACAGAACTAAGGTTGCTGCAGCTGGGGCTGCTTGGGCTGCTAAAGAGGCCCATCCATTCCCACCTTGTCTTTTCACAGACCCCAGAATTTGCTCCACTGCTCAAGCTTGTGACCTGATTATACATGAGGTGTAACATATGAAAGGTAAATAAATCTCCTGTCTTCACTAAAGGTATTTGGAAATACCATATCTTTAAACAACTCTTGTCTGGATTATTTTGCATTTGTTTTCTTGCCATGTCTGCTAGATAATCTTGACCTAGGGCCTGGGCCAATCTGAAACTCTTCTAAGAAGAAAGTAGCCACAAACTAAATGGCCTATTCATCGAAGCAAAACACATTCTCATGGGTTTCCAAGGCTACTTTGTCTCACTGCTCTGGCTAAGGTCATTGAAGTCCACAGGTCGGACATCTGCCTTCTAAACATTGTTCTCACTGCCACCACTCTGTTTCTATGTTTCTATCTGCTTAAAATCAGGCATCTGTAATATGAAAACATGATGAGATACACTGGAGCAGGGCTGAGTTTTCCACTTACATCAGGGAATAATAAAAGAACGGATATATAGGGAATGAGGAACAGTAAAAACCACCTCTGCTAATATCTAATGCTAACGATGGCTGCCATGGACAGATCTTATAAATTGAAGAATTACTGAGTAACTCTCTATATAAGGAAGTGTGCCAGACCCTGAGAATACAGAAATGAAATTGAATAATTCCCATACTGATGTAGCTCACAGTCTAATAGGGAACACAGACATATAATAATTAATTATAAGTGATATGAGTGTTGCAAAGAAGAAACACTAGGTCAGAAAATATGCTAAGTGGCTTAGTGTAAGCTACTTGCTCCATATAAGACTTAGGTAGAATTGCCTTCCCCAGAACAACATGAATCCCTAGATAGAAACTGGGGCTAGTGACAAAGATGTTTGGTAGGCAACCTTCTAGTGTCTGCAGACAATATGATGCTATTAGTGGCTTCTATTGTTGATGTTTGCTGAATACCAGGAACTTTACTGTCAACTCTATGAAAAAAATATATATATAGTTTTTTTCAATGCAGATTTTACAGATGTGAGAACTAAGGCTCAGAGAGGTAACTTGCTCAAGGTCTCACAGGTTGGGCTTTGATTTCAGACTGGGATTTTAATCCAACATCCATCTAACACCAAAGCCCATGATTTTTTTTCCTACTGCTTCAAACTACTTCAAGGACATAGAGATGTTAGGAGCAAGTGTAGAGGATTCTAATCCCAATTCTAATACTAAATAATTGTATGTCCTTAGACAACTTTTTGTCTGGAGGGAGTGTTGACTGCTTTGCCTATTTCACATTTTACTGAAAGTACAAATGGAACAGTCGGAAAATACTCAGATCACATAAAATGCTCTGTATGTGTGTGGGTTGTTACTGATTACTAAATCACATTATGTGGTTGCTTTTGCATCATACTCTATAATCCCTGTATTGCTCGTTGACTCATAGTCAAGACTTAGGAGAGAAAGGCTCACTGAGAAAGGTTTGGGAATTGCATCTTAGCACAGAGAGTCATAAACATGACTCAAATAATTTTCCATTTCCTGAGCCTCAAATTCTTCATCTGTAAATTTGGAACTTTAATCTGAGGCTGTTAGTAAGCTTCTTATAATCAAAAAACATGATACTAAGTTACTTATATTAAGCTTTCTCCACCTTGAGCAGGGCCACAGGTTGCCTGTGCACCCCAGGGACCTGGGAATGCTGAAAAGTTTGAGTCTAAGTGGGCTAGGCTCTGTCAGCTCATTTGCAAGTGGTGTTCAGCACTAAGTGAATTGCACTTAATGAATTAAAGATGAAAGAGACAGCAGGGAGCATGAATGGAGGAGAAGACCTTTCATTTCAAATTTAAAGGGCTCATTTTAAGACGATTTGGGATCTGGAAATCAGAATTTTCCCACTCTTTCCCTAATTGTTTGCTTGAAACAGCATGACTGTTTAAACGATGGGAGCATTGGGAATGGACAGAAAAACCAAACTAAGCCCTCAAATTGATAAACAAGCCCTGTTGTATCTTAGCCACTGAGTCTCCTCCTGGAATGGGGACTGGAGGGAGATGAACATGATGAGTAAGGTTCAGGATGGCTGTGAATCTGAGAGGCAGATTCTGGATTGCACACAACTAACAGCTAGTTCCTCACCCACTTTTCAGCTGTGTGCTTGGGCAAATTATAGAATCTATGTGTTTGAAAGGACCAATCCTCTTCCTGATGCCTTCCTCTTCTCTGATTCTTGGAGTCTGATTATTCCTCTTCTCTGATACTCTACCTCTCCACCAGGCAGTAGTCCTAGCTCCGCTTATCCTCCAATTATATAGAACTCACATAACTTACTTCATGAAGACACTCATGAAGTGTCTTCACTTCCCAAGTGCCTCCTTAGATAGCTTCTTCTTGTCTCTGAGAACGAGTATGCCACGTGAGACTCCTATAGAGACAGTTCTTCATGTATCAAGCTTCCCCCTTGTTCCTTGACTTGACTTAATATCTCAGTGTATTGGTTTTCTGACCTGGAAAAATGCAATCAAGATGGAATAAAATAATATATATATTAAAGTGAAGTTTGTGAGATTTAAATCTCTCTACACTTAGATGGTGAAGCCCAGGGGGCAAGAAGGCTGAAGGAGCACGTGTGGCTCCTTAACAGCGTTAGGCACATCAGAAAGGAAAATTAGAGAACTGTGACAGGGAACTTGTAAATAGTGTTCATGACGCTGTTAACTTCATAAGCAACTGGGCCATGGGTCCATCTGAGCCAGAAGGAAGATTGAAGCTTAAAGGAAGGTCTGAGGTGTGAGACAGAGCAATGGCCAAATGGACCACAGCTGGGCTGCTCTAGGTTTGATGGGGCGAGGATGGCTTTTCTACCTCATTCCCAGGCAGAGGAGAGCAGAGCATTGCATACCTCCCTGGAAGAACCACAGACCCCTGAGAGCAAGGTCAACTCAATTGCTACCCTTTCTCTTGCCTTCAAGCCAGCTACATGTCATGTGCCTGAGCCAGGCCAGCACCAGCCCACCGTTTAGAGGGGCCCATGGAACCTCAGACACAGCCTTGGAAGGAAGTAATCCACATACCATGCACTTCAGAAGCTGTTGTTCGAGCCAAGTATTTTCTACTTTCAAGAACGCAGATAGTGCTGAAACAGAAAGGATCTTCTGAGAGTATTCAACCTAGATTTTCTCTAAAGTGTTATTGGGAAAACTTTCATATCAGCATCCTCTGCAGAGCTTGATTAAAATGCAGATTATACAGACCCCTCCCCCCAGAGCCACTGAATCATGCTCTCCAGGGATAGGGCCCAAGAAACTTCATGTTAAACTCCTGAGAATCTCTACCAAATGTTAGAGCTCTGTGTGTTCAGTCACACGATATTCACAAGGTAAAATCTGAAGACCTCTTACCTCAATATCATTTGAAGTGCCTGTAACAAATTCAATTCCTGGATCTCCTGCTAATCCTCTTGAATCAGAATTTCTTTTTCTAAAGATTTCTTTTGATTTCAGCATATTATGGGGGTACAAATGTTTAGGTTACCTATATTGCCTTTGTTCCACCTGAGTCAGAGACTCAAGTGTGTCCATCCCCCAGATGGCGTGCACTGCACCCATTAGGTGTGTATATACCCATCCCCTCATCCCCCCTCCCATCTGTCCGACACCAATGAATGTTACTACTCTATGTGCACTTAAGTGTTGATCAGTTAATACCACTTTGATGGTGAGTACATGTGGTGCTTGTTTCTCCATTCTTCTGATACTTCACTTAGTAGAATGGGTTCCAGCTCTATCCAGGATAATAAAGGAGGTGCTAGATCACCATTGTTTTTTGCAGCTGAGTAGAACTCTATGGTATACTTATACCACATTTTATTTGTGTGAGGAGCCCAATCCTTTCATTGTACAGATAAAGAAACTGAGGCCCAGAGAGAAGGAGTGACTGGCCCAATCTTGCAGATCTGGATGGTGGCAGAGTTAGGTTCATACCTAGGTCTCCAGACAAGTCTAAACAGTTTGCCTTTCTGGTCACCTCTTGAGGGTTACTTATATCTCAGTTTACCTTTTGTGGCCACAGCATTCCTTCGAAGGTCTAGAGCTCACGTGCAACTGCTCTGGGTGGTGGCATGACCCTAGGTCAAAGCTCCTCCTCCAAAGGATTATGTAGAACAGCTTGAAATTAAAGCAGTGTTAGGTCACAAATCTCTCTTATAAGCAACAGGGTACTGCAGGCCCTTCTCCAAATGGGGATTCAGGGGACTCTAGAGTGGAGTACCTTTATGTTCAGGGAAACTGTTAACCATGGCTTTGAGCCAAACTGAACACAAACACTAAAATAGCCTATAGTAATTTACTAACCCCATTTTTTGTTGTGTTTTTGCAGTGGAAGCACATACCTATTAAGTAAAAGCTTAAATATATATAGTTTTGTGTCAGACATGATCCAAGCTCACAAGTCTGATCCCCCGAGTCTGTGTATTTGACGTTCCAGCTACGTTTCTGCTTTATCTCTTCAAGGGTGTGGTCTGGAACTCCTCCGGACTGGCTGAGTTTGCCCCAGGATCCTCTAGGGCAATCCAAATAGAAGGCCACTGACCTTTAAAAGGAGAGTAATTTCCAAAATGATAAGGCAAGGTAGATTTTCTTTGAGGTATTAAGCAATTGCCATTGACAACAGTGCTATTATATGATTTGCATTTGGGCTAATGCTTATAATTTTAGCAAGTGTTTCACTAGTGCTACATAATTAGGAAAATTAAATGCTATGCCACCTTGAATACATAATTCTGTAAAAAAATAGGAGACCTCAGCAGAGATTCTGGAATTTCTGAGAGTGGAGATAAAGGGAAGAAGGCAGGGACAGGGAAGGAAAAGCTATAATCACATCAATGAAAAGAAGAGTTTGGTAGAGGTCTGCAATCTTTTATCTCAATTCTGAAATCAAAAAGTTCTATAAAATTGAAGCAATTTTTTTTCATGAATTTGGTGCCAGAACTGATTTGGCAGCAAAACTTGACCTGAATTGACATGAACTTAGTCTTCATCCCTTTTGGTGTGAATAATCAGACATTTTTTTTTTCCTGCAGGAATGTTAATGGCTTAATTATGGAATATTTCCCCAGGTACTGCTGGAGGCATTATGTAATAAACAATATATACTCCACGTTACCTTTCTAAAATCTGAAAAAAGCATTAAATTCTAAATTCTAAAATTCTAAAACAGATAACAGACTGTGGATCTAGAATAATGATAGCTAACATTTATGGACCACTTGCCATATGCATGAAGTTGTGTTAATCTCTTTTTATCTCATTTAATATTCATAACACTATGAGGTAGGTATTATAATTATGTCCATTTAAAGTTTGGAAACTGATTCTCAAAGAGGTTAAATAACTTGCCCAGAGTAGCATAGCTTTTTTTCCAGCCAGGATTTAGATGCAGGTCAGCTTGACTTTAGAAATTACAAGTTTAATTCTTGAATTCTATGGCATGGGAGAGATGAGAAGCTGTGAAGGACAAGGTGAGGTCTTTGTGGGCTCTATGTAGAGGTAGAAAAGAGTACTATCCATTCTGTGCCATTTGAGGGCCAACCTCCTACCCCTAAATAAATATGTTCCTTCCTCATCCCTGCTTGTCTGCGATGTGACTAATTTGGCTTTATTCCTTGAGCTTCATCTGGACAGTGTTTTGCACAGGGACCACCTGCAACAGAAATCAACTGGCCAGTTTCTTAAAGTACAGGACCAAGCTGATCCTTATACACATTAAAGTAAATGCTCAGAGAAAGGACAATCATTAACCCTTATGGACTAACATCTTAGCTATCAGTTGAAACTTAACTGGAATGGCAGGAATGAACTTATGGATGGGCACCTGGGAAGTGGAAGATGTCTGGAAGATTAGAATGGTCAGGAGATTAGAATGGTGAGATATGGAAAGGAATAAAGAAAGGAGGGTATGATAGTATCTCCCTTCTTTGGCAATATGTCATAACAGTAGAGCCTTACCATTGGGCATTGTTCAACTGCACTGGAACAATTTTGGAAGTAAATATTTGTCTTTTTGCTGTTTGGAGCACCTATCTCATTGATACAACAACCCTCTAAGGTAGACAAGATAGTCATCCTCATTAGACAGAAAAGGAAACTGAGACCCAAATGAGTTCTTCAAGGTCATCTAAATGATTAATGCTAGTGTTTGGATAAGAGTTTTTGACCCCCAATCTTACACTACTTGTCTTCCAATATTTTTTTCCTAGGTCCAGAGAGAAAGAACCATCAAATAAAACCTAGGCAATCGAGTCTTACATTTTTTTTTTTTTTTTTGAGACAGAGTCTCACTTTATTGCCCAGGCTAGAGTGAGTGCCGTGGCATCAGCCTAGCTCACAGCAACCTCAAACTCCTGGGCTCAAGCAATCCTACTGCCTCAGCCTCCCAAGTAGCTGGGACTACAGGCATGTGCCACCATGCCCAGCTAATTTTTTTTTCTATATATATTAGTTGGCCAATTAATTTCTTTCTATTTATAGTAGAGATGGGGTCTCACTCTTGCTCAGGCTGGTCTCGAACTCCTGAGCTCAAACGATCCGCCCACCTCGGCCTCCCAGAGAGCTAGGATTACAGGCGTGAGCCACCGCGCCCGGCCGAGTCTTACATTTTAAAAGATTCAATGATACACATTTTTTTGCATACCAGTGGACAATTTAAATACATTCAAACAGTATGCTACAGAAGGAAAGGGCAATGAGAGGAATTGAAGTGCATAATAGTTCAACTGCTACGCCATATGTCTGGGGCTTGTTTTAACTTTTGCTGGTTGCTTTATTTTTGTTATCAATGTCGAAAAGACTGCTGAAGATTTTAATCTTTTTACTTTAAAGAATATTCAGTTCTTGTTTGCTTGGTTCTCAACCTTACCTCTACATCTTGCCTGTGATGTCTCAATTATTTCCATGGTAACAAAATATGACCTCAGACAGGGACTAGGAAGACAGAAAAATGCATTAACTACCATCTCAGCAATCAAATCCCCACTGCAATCAGTCTAGGCTTGGGGAGCTGAGGGTCAAGTCCAGCCAGTGATTACCCCAATTTGAACTAAGTACTTTCTAGAGCAGTGATTCTCAAACTTTAATGCACATTCTAATCACCTTAAGAATCTTGTTAAAGTGTGAGAACTGATTCAGTAGGTCTGTGGTGGGACCTCAGATTCTGCATTTCTAACAATCTCCCTGGTGGTGCCAATATTTCTTGTTCTCATATCATATTTTGTGGAACCAGGGGTATGACCCATCATCATGCTCAAGCAATACAGGCAAATGAGCACATTTGTGGTCTTGGAGGAAACGCTGTTTTGGACAGTAGCCCTGATGAGCGGGCCATCTCTGATATTAACTAGCTGTGTGATGTTGGGCAAACATCTTTACCTCTCTGGGTCTCTGTTTCTCATCAGCAAAATTATAAATTTGGCCTGAATGATCTCTAAAATCACTTTGGATGGTGAAATTCTTTGAATCTGATGAAAACAGACACTTTAGAAGGAGGGTTTGGTTGAGGGAAGATTGTCCCTATTTTACAAGGGAAGGGAAGGAGAGAAAACTACTGTAATTGTTGTATATATCTTCTTAATTGCAACTCCTTTATGTGTTCTAAGGTAATTTATTTCTTCTGTATGTGCAGGATATTGGCATTCTCAATGAAGAGGCAACATTGAGTCATGTACAACAATTTTTGGCATGTCTCCAATTCAGCTCTCAGCATCCCCTAGTGTCTTCTTCATGGCTAACAGCTTTGGCTACTTGCTCTTGACACTGCTTCACTGATCACAGAGCAAATTCACTGTTCGTCCATTCATCTCCAATACTGGTACTCCATTCTACTCATTCCCACCTAGTTCCAGGAAATATAATGGAGAAGTACATGGAATCTCCACCTACCTTGCAGGTTGAGTCTTCCTTTCATCAGGCAGAGAATCTGACTCTGCAGCCACAAATGCAGCATCCAACCAAGGAGAACCCTGCTCTGAGAGACCAAGATGTGCCTGCCCTAGGCACCCCAGTGATGACTATACCCTGCTCATTTGAGCATCTCACCCAGATTCATGGTGACCCTGCCAGTCTCGCAGGATTCCTTGCTCAGGTGACTACCTACTTGACAGATCTACAGCTCCCCAATCCTTCAGATGATGCTCGGGTTAAACTCTTTTTTGACTACCTATCTCAGCAGTTGGGAAGTTGTGGGACCATATCTAGGCCTGACCAGAGCACTTTGCTGAAGCAATATGAGAACTTTGTTCTTGAGTTCCAGCAGTCATTTGGTGAATCCACAAAACAGGAAATGAACCCTCTGATGAATACTAAGGTTGACAAAGGAGACAACTCCTCTCAACAGGACTCTACTACTTTCCAGCTTTTTGCTCAAAATCTAAGCTGTCATGAAACCAATCAGAGTTGTCATTTCCAAGAGGGACTAGATGACTCCATCCAGGATGAAGAGAGTGTCACAGATATGATGGACAACCTCCCAGACCTGATCACTGAGTGCATTCAGTTGGACAAGAAACATAGTGACAGGCCAGAGCTCCTCCAGTCAGAGACTCAGCTCCCCATGTTGGCTTCCCTGATCCAGAACCCAGCCCTCTCCAGCTCCACAGGTCCTCCACCCAAGGAAGAGCCCATACAGCTGCGGGGAAGCCAGCCACCTCTCACTCCAGCCAAACGAGCTCGCCAGCAAGAAACTCAGTTGTGCCTCTACTGCAGCCAGGCTGATCACTTTACAAGAGATTGCTTTGCCAAACGTTCTCGAGCCCCAGCAAGGACAAATAACACAACTCACCAGTAAGAAGATCCCTGGAAAGTCACTTTGTAAACTTATATCCCTCTCACCTCTCGCCTTACCAATTTATATCCTGCGGTAACTTTTAAAATACAGGTGAGGGAATGCAATATCACTTTGTAGGCAATCACGAACTGATGTACATCAGGGAATTTGAATGACAAGATCTTGTTCATTGGCAACTGACGCCTCACCAAACCTGACCCAATGATGAAAACAATTTACAGACACTTTCTGCAGTTTGTTCCAATTCCCCAAGAGTACTGAAAGCCTTCTGGCAAAACTTTGTCCAGTCTCAGCCAATGAAAATGACCCTAGCAGTGCATTGGAAATGCCATCTTCACCAATGAGTTCGATCTGGGTTGAGTTTGTTGGCCCAAGTCCTGTATCTTGTGTGCCTAGGATTGGGCCCAAACCTTTCACCCTCACTCTCATTGGTCTGTATCCTGTTGGTTTAGGACCTTTGGCTGAAGTCCTAATTGGATTCCCATATCCTGCTAGTATTCTCCTAGAGTCTGGATCATGCTCCACCTATTGATTGGCTCTAGCTTCAACACAAAGCAACTTTCCTGGAACCACAACTCTGTCACCCTTCTATACAGCTATGTATTCTGTTGCCATCTAAAGACTACTGCTTGCCTAACAAACTGAACCTCTTGGCTATTAACAAACCAGATTGTATGACCATTTGAACAATCTGTTTAGAACTGTTGGTCCCCTTCTTCGAGGGCCAGCCCTTCAGGCATGTACATGCTTTTAGCCAAGCCCTACCAATTCCAGCTTACTCCCCTCTTCCCTGACAACCCTACTTGAGGTTTAAACATGTCTTATGGCCAAGTCAAAATGTTCTAGAATAATGACCTCTGAAATATATTTAGTAAGAATAGAAGAAGGTGTCCCATCATAATTACTGTGTCTGCAGTGTATCTTTGCTGCCTTGAACAGGGAACCTGGCCAAATAAATCTCCACTAAAGACTGACAGCCAGAACCTGCAGTACTTCCTGACACTAGTGGCCTCGATGTGGTCACCATCTAGAATCACTACTCATTGTTATTGATCTCTACCCTTATGGACCACCTCTGGGGGCCCTCATCTAATTGAGGATCTTAAAAAAACAATGAATGGCAAACAACTTTCTGAACCATCTTATCGGAAAAATCCTGGAGGACATACATTAAGACTCTCTGTGCACAAAACTCAAGAAGTCGGGGTTTGATTGCTTGTGTTGTACTCTTGGCACATGTAAGCCCTGTGTATAGATTCCTGATGCTTCTGAACAAAAATAGTATTATGCTGGAAAGGAACAACTCCCTAAAATGTTAAGGATATCCAGTGATGATCAGTGTTTGATGGTAATTACCAGCCTTCTGTTCCCTGCTTCTTGTTGCTGCTGTATGTCCCCATAACGGATCTCCTAAAGAAATATCAGTAATCCCACGTTCCCTAGCAGCCATCAAGAACTCTCAGAACATGAAATGCCATTACACTTGACTTTGTTTCTGGAGAATTGTGCTAACTTTGACAGTACTTAAACCCAGTTAGGACCTTACCACTCTCATTCTGTAGCACCAACAAGCAGAACTTTTCATCCATTAGTGCCTCTCTAACCACTGTGCCAATCCTTATTTGCATTCACAGGGAGTCTCCTTTAACAACAACTTGCTATATATCCACATTACTCCATATGCTCCCACAACAAAGAAACCTGAATACGCATATACCAGTTATACCAAGAAATCCCCACCGCAATACTGGAATTGTATGAGATCCTCTAACACGTAGATCTATTTGAATTTAGGGTGCCTCTGGGATTACCTGGAGGTATCCTGATCTATCTCTACCAATTCTGTAATAAAGGACTAAATGGCCTCCAGTCACTTTCCTTACGGACCCCAGTATGGATGGTCCTGGAATGCTGATAAGAGCATTCAATTGGCTTGATCACCAATCTTTCCTTATCTTAGGGCCACAATTCATCATTGTGGGCTCTCTCCCAAAGATGTATCACTTTATTTTCTGTCTGGACCTTCCCTTTGCAGTAACATTACCTTTGTTCCCCCCAAATCTTCAAACTTCATAACTTCTCAGAAAAGATTGATATCCAGGGCTATGAATTTCAGTTCACTTTCTTCTGAAGGCCTCTTATTGAGGTATTCCCAATCAAAGACCTCTTGTACACTATGTGATACAATCCAATAGCCACACTGAGCATATGAATGGGATGCTGGGATAATGCTTTATTGCCTACAAGCTAGCGATCATTTTGCCACTTCAAAATTTTGTTATAGTGATACCATCTGCTATACACCATCTACTTCAACAAGAATGACTAATTATTTACCATAAATAGAGTAACAAGGGTGTATCCTTAGAACTTACAGGTATGTAAATTTCCCTGAAAGTGAAATTAATTAGAATCCACAGAAAACAGATGAGATATAACCTACTCAAAGATGTAGTCAGCAACTTCAAAGGCTTGGAGAACCCTCAGATCCAATCAAGGTTGTAGCTTCAGGGATGCAGATCTCTTACATGATTGGTGCCACTCAGCAAAATCAAATCTAATCATCTTATGATGAAGCTGAAGAGGATTTGTTAATAATAGAATGGTATACATGGGACATAGAAAAGGAAGCATAAGAAAAACATAGGGCATTGTTAATCTCTCTAGCCTCAGAGGTGAGATGTTGATCAGCAGACCATTGGCATATCCACCCCTGCAGTGGGGTGGAGGCACCAGGCCATCCCAATTTGTGTCATTAGTCATTAAGATGGTCACCTAACTCCCTTTGCTCTGACTTCATGCTTTCCAACCAATATAATTGTAATTACTTTCCTGTATAAACTCTGTTATGGGGAGAAAATTTGCTAACCAGCTGACATGAGTGTTCTAGCTTATTTGGCAGTTAATTCTCGTTATAAATGAATAAATTGGTGTTTGGCTTAAACATCAGTTTCTTGTGTGTTTCAAGAGCATAAATCCTCCTGATCCTAATTGCCTCTGAACACAGTGAAAAAAAATAAGATTCTCACTATGCAAAGTCAGCACTGCGGTGTGAATCATCATGCATCCACTGAAGATTGGCCTCCCTAGGAATCCTGCCCCAACAGTCAGCCAGTTTCCCTGTTTATCTTTCTTATTTGTGTGTAGCTGTAATAAAATTTCTAAATACCTACAGTTGCCACTTTCTGCACTTAACTCCATTCACATCCAGAGTCATGGTACCTACCATAATCATCTTTTACAATACTTCATTGTTAAGTCCAACTGTCAGAATATACTGTCATTGATGAAACACATGACTGTAGGAATGGATCATGGAAAAGCACCATTAGAAAGGGGGAGTACATGATTGGACTCGCTCTCACCACCTCCGTTCTGTTCATATGACAGCACATATGACTCATGCTGTCACTGCCCTCACTTCTATCCATAAGAGTACAACAAAAATCACCCTTTTCCGGATTCTGGAAGATCGTCTCCACCCAGCACCATCTTGCCTATGACCACAATAGTCATCTCTGAAGTAAAATAAAACATTTAGAGTATACACAATTTCTACCAGCATCTTGACAAAATCTAACACCTCATGCCCTTGAAATGACTCTACAAGCTTGGGTCACATCTGTAATGCCCTCTACACTGGTGGCCTCTTTGATTGCCTCTCTATGAAGACCCGGACCTCAATCAACCAAGAGAATGGCAAAACCTTCAAGGGAATTTAGTGTCATGGATCTTCAATGTCATATTGGGGGACAGTCACTGCCCACATTTTAACAACAAAAGTCTCACAAGTGAGTTACACCATTTAGTAGAGTCAGTAAAACTATCTTAGTGAATGTGTCTTTGAACCCAAACAATGTTGTTCAGTCACTGATTGCCACTATAGCTTTGAGCATTCATGCATTAAACTACTGATATTACTTCCTGGTATTGGCTTTGATTCTTGGGTCATTTTGACCTTGCTTCCTGCCCATTGACTGATAGTACTTACCCTGCATGGCTCTGGTTCTCTTATCTATTCAATGATAAGTCAGTTATGATTGTATTCCATCAACCCTAGTTGCTTCATAGCAACCCTGTGAAGGACTGTGTAGAATGTCACTCTTCCCTATGCATAGAAGATTCATCCCTTTGGGTATAAAATTTGGCTTTTTAGACATCTATGGAAAAGGAACCAATAGTTGGTGAATGACTACTTTATGCCAGGCACTGTGCTGAGTGCTTTAATTTATTAATGATGCTCATTTAACTACCACATTACTAAAAGATGGACTATCCATTTCTGGCATTTAATGTTCACCATACCTTTATGAGGTAGCTGTTATTAATTCAATTTAAAGATGATAAAATGAAGGTTTAGAGCAGCTAACTTACCTGCCCCAAAGACACCAAGCTATTAATAGTAAGTGGCTGAATAGAATTTGACAGCATATATTTCTAATGCTAGAGCCTTATGATTGCTGTTAGAGAAGGGAAACCCTCTATATCTCACCCCTTCTGATTACCCTAACTGACTCAATTACACTTCCTGTAGCCACTCCATACAGAGAGGCCACTCTAGTAACTGGTATTCACATAGCCACTGGCTGAAACACATGTTCTGGACAGCAGCCTATAAAAGAAGTACAGAACAAATCAGTGCTTCCAGGATTTTGTAATCTCTTTTGTGTTTCTAATGAGTTAGAAAAAAAATTCCTTGACACTTCTAAAAATACACTGCGTCTGCATTATCTGATTGGGTAGGCTTTTGCTTGCTGAGTCAGGATTCTAACAAAGGTTTCTGGCTAATACAAAGGCTTCATATTTCTGCAGCTCTTCATTCAAAGCCATTGAGTCTTTCTGAACAATGATGTTTAGTATGACTACAAAAATGCCAGGAGACAACAATGACTTTGATGTCTTCTGATTATTGCTATCTGCCATGGTCATGGGAAAATTTGAGATTAAAATAAGAGTTTGATTAATTCAGACCACAGTTAGTTAGCCATATAAATTTGAGAGGTGCCCCCATTGTATAAACCTCAGGGGATATCCAGTCTAACAGCCAGACTCTATGGAGAATTTATGGGAAAATAGCCTTTCTCTTTGACATTAATCATGAGTTTAGCAACAACTATCAAACATCATATTTCCATTAATTATCTATGATAATTCTATCATCCATGAGTCTTTTATTTGTTTTCAGCCTGTAACATCTCATGGGGCAATGGAGACCATGGGTTTACTACCTGCCATTTAAATCAGACTTCCCCTTACTTGTATTAACTTCACCTATGTATATTGTAAAGGCATCCCCCTCCCTATTCAGTTGTTCCAGGATATGGAGTCTGTATGGACACTGATCACCTTATACATTGTTATAGAGGGTTCAAATAATAACAACAGTCACTGAGTGCTTATTATGTGCCAAGTATAAGGGTGATGGATTTGTGTGCATAATCCTCACAATAGCCCATGAGAAAGGCACTATTAATATTCCCATTTCATGGGTGAAAACAAATAAACTTATAGAATTTAAGTAACTTGTCCAAGGTGCTGGTTATTAGATCACAGAGCCAGGATTCATATCCAGGTCTCTGACAGAAAAGGCCAGTTCCTGGGGCATCTGATTATTTAGATTTCTCTTCTACTATTTAAATAGTCTTAGTGTAGAGACTTACCTAGAAGCTTTTTGGTTCTAAATAAATTTCCCTGGTGTTCCTTCACATCCAAATTGGTGTCCTGAAAAATCCTGATCTTTTTAATGGGCCCTCATGTGTTCATCCGTCTACCAGTAATCCCTCCAGTGTGTCCTTTCCAAACCTTCTCCTGCTCTACTCTGTCTTTAGTGGAGGATAATCATTACAAATGTCCCAGAATTCCAGGTGTGCACACAAAATAAATTTGAACAAGATACAATTTTCTATTTTTTTACTAATGCTTCTTGCAAAAGATACCCAATAATTTTTTGGCCTTTTTGGGTTTTATCAGTAAGTTGAGAGAATTGTGGACCCTTCCCTGAAGGCCACAATTCTCTTTCGTGAGTTGTAATGGATGGCACAAAGCCCATTATTTTAAAAATGTAGTTGAGATATGTCTTATTAAGTGCATATCCTTAAAACAACAGTGAAGCTCATTTTTTTCTTCCTTCTCAGTGCTCTCAAAAGGTTTTCCTGTAGTTTTCTCCACCGGCTTGCTTAATAATAATAATCATAATAAATAGTAACTACTATTTATTGACAATTCATTAGATGTTAGGCATTATGTTCTTTATTTTTATTTTCTCTTTTAATTCTCACAACAACACTCTAAAGTACCTGTTATTAGTATCCCCAGTATGCAGATAAGGAAATTGAGGCTTAGAATAGTTAATGAAATTGTCCATGGACACAAAGCTAATAACAGAGGCAAGATTCAAATCCATGTACATCTATTACCAATCATACTTCTGCATAGTACATTACTATTTATCTACAACAGGAGTTGCCAAACTATATCATCTGTGGGCCAAACCTGGCCTACTGCCTATTTTTACAAATAAAATTTTATTGGAACACAGCTATACCCATTTGTTTTTACGTATTTTAATGGCTGCTTTCATGCTGTGACATGTATGGTCCACAAAGCCAAAAATATTTTCTATCTGGTCCTTTATGGAAAAAGCTTCCTGACCCCAATCTTACAGTATATTAAAGCATTAAATCAGACCAGTGCCTGGGGCATCTGAGTGTTCAGATTTCTCCTTTCAAATGGCCAATTTATCCATATTCTTTGTTTCCTGCCTCTAAATTAATTCTATATATATGATGAAATGATGGGGTTAAATAGTCTTGGTTTAAAGACATACATTGAATCTTTTTTGGTAGACTAAATACAAATACATTTTTTTTATTGCTCCTTTATGAGCATACTTTCTAAATCAAGCAACTCTAATAGATTAGCCAGGTATGGTTGTGGGAAACTTTGGCTGTTTACCTCCTCAGCAAGCATTCAACTTTTGGCAATAGCCCCTAATTTTCTTGTGGAGATCCAACTTCTTCCCCACTTCAGTCCACTCTCCTGACTGACATTCCACCTCCAGCCCTGGGATACAGGTTTAAGTCAATCATCACATGGCCTTCGCCTGGCCACTGTGATTATTCCAGGAGTGGGCCTGTGTCCTAAACTGATCCAAGTAGAGTTAATTTTATGACTTTTCTGGGGAATATTGGAAAAGTTCTCTCATTTTTTTTCTACTGGAATGGGATGTAAGAGGAGTAGTTCTGATTGCTGGTGACAGCCATCTTTTGATTAAGAGAGGTGAACCCATTTGATTAAGAGTGGAGACATCTGAGGAAGCATAACGGAGGGGTAGGGAGGAGAAACCAAATCCTGATGATGGTTTTATGAATCACTGAATTCAGCTTCACCTGAAGATGTTCAGCCATGTGAGTTAATAAAATCCTTTTATAAAGATACATTAGATAAGGTTCTCTCTTTTGCAGCCCAAAGAGTCTGACAGACACAATGATTTTCCCTATCAAAACTATACTATTTTTAACCCAAATGCTTATATCAACTTGGGTAGCGACAGCAAAAAGTTTTTAGTTGCCTAGTAACAGTGACAAAGTTCCCACATTGTAGTGGTGGTATTGGGCTTAAAACATGAGTCTTAGGCACTGTGTCCCACTTTTAACCCTTTAATACAGAAACTCCCAGCTTCTCTGCCAGGAGAAGCCTTAAAGAGTCTCCTGGATTCATGAAATTTTGTTTGGGCCACTGGGCAGACCCAGGCTGACCAATCACCCTCTAAATGGATTATAAGCTTCTGCCCCAAAGTTCTGCCATTACTTAATAAACAAATATGAGATAGCTTCTTAGGGTTTGTGGGGAAGGTTGTGGCCCTGAACCTTTACCATCATCAACACCTGAACCTTTGCCAAGTATGTGGCAAAACAACAAAGTACAGTAGTTAAGAGTAGGCCAACTCTGCAGCCAGACTGCCTTCATTCAATTGCTGGCTCTACGTCTCACTAACCACATGGCCTTTTGCAGTTTCCTTAACCTTTCTGTGCCTCAGTTTCCTATTCTGTATGGGGTTGTGATGAAGACTAAATGAATTAATATTTATGCAAAACTTAAAATAGTGCCTGGCATGCAATAAGCATCATGTAAGTGTTTGTTACATTAAAAAATTAATAAATGGCAGAAAAAGTTCTATAGACATTTTAAAGATATATGCAGAGTATCTATCAAAATATATATGGTCCCACACCATATAACACATGATGGAAACAATAGCACAGATAGCTTTGGATGAGAAAGGATATTTAAATTGATTATTAGAATAGGTGAATCTGTCAAACTCCCAATACCATATCATGGATTCTTGGGACTATTGTAGAAGTGATCTTGCTTTTTAGACCACATATGAACAGAAGTCAATTTGAATTAAACATTTAGTCTTTCCCTTTCCCAGCCAGGAATGCATTTCTGTTTCTCTCTCTTTATTCTAAAAGACATGGATCTCAATTTCAGAGATGTGCTTTTGTTTCATTTTAGGACCTAAGAAGGACTAAGTTGAAGATTCTCAAATTTATTCTGATGTCACCCATGTTTCCTACACTCCCTGAAGCCCACCACAATCCCAATTCAAGTAATCATTGGACACTTAACTAACCCTGTGCCTAGCACTTAAGCCATAAGATGTGAGGGATTCAAAAGAGTGGAAGACAAGAGCGTGGGACTTGAAAATCTTGCAATATGGGTGAGAAGACAAGAAGGAAACATAGCAAACAACGGAAGAGAATATCTAATTTGTTTCTAAGCTTCAAGGTCATCAAGGTCCCCTATCAGGGCTTGCTCAGTCCCCAGGCCCTGCAGGCCCTGGCCCACTACCTACTGGGTTCTCTTGTCCTTCCATATTCAGGCCTGCACTGAGCAATGCTGACCAAAGATAGGAGAGATTTAAGGAGATCCACCTTAATGCCACTACTCTTTCAACACCAGGGCTGCCTATATAATTTGTGGGAACCAGTGAAAAATGAAGATGTGGAGCCTCTAGTTTAAGAAGTGGGGGAAAATGCCATTAAAGGTACTAAAATGTAACACTTTTTCTTTCCTATATAGTTTCTTTCTTGACCTGTCATAGTGCACTTTTTTTCCGTTTTTCAAAAATTTCAAACCTACAGAAAACTTGAAAGAAAGTGTGGTAGAAACCTGGTAATTATTTGTATTCGTTTCCTGGAGCAGTTGCAATAAATTACTGCAAATTTGGTGGCTTAAAATAATAGAAATTTATTTTTTCACAATTCTAGGGGCAAGAAGTCTCTAGACTTCTAGAGGTAGTGGTAGAGCCGGGCTCCCTTGAAGGAAGAAGCATCTTTTTTTGCCTCTTCCAGCTTCTGGTGGCTCCTGGCATTCCTTGGATTGTGGCAGCATAATTCTAATCTCTGCCTCCATCTTTACAGGGCCTTCTTATTCTTTGTGCCTCTGTGTCCTCTACTTTCTCTTCTGAGGACATCAGTCACTGAATTTAGGGGCTACCCTAAATCCGGTACGCTATCATCTTGAAAGCCTTAATTATATTTGCAAAGACCCTTTTACATTTACAGATACCAGGAGTTAGGACTTGGATACATCTTTTGGGGGCTGCTATTCAACCCACTACAACCCTTTAGCTAGATTCACCAATTTTTAATATTTTGCTAAATTTGCTTTCTCTTTCTTTCTCTGCCTCTATCATTCTTATTCATTCTCTCCCTCTCTCTCTCTCTTTCTTTCTCTCTCTCTCTCTCTCTCCCCCCTCTCCCTCCCTCTCTCTCTCTCTCTCTCTCTCTCTCTCTCTCACACACACACACACACACACAACCCCCTGTCTCTCCCTGCAAATTGCAAATATCACCAGCACTTCAACTCTAAATACTTCAACAGGAATCTCTCAAGAAGAAGGAATTTGGGGAATGACTGCTAATAGGTACAAAGATCCTTTCGAGGGTAACGAAAAATGTTCTGAAATTAGATGGTGGTGATGGGTGCATAGCTCTACAGATATACAAAAACCCAGTGAATTGTACACTTCAAAAGCCTGAATTTTATGGTATGTGAATTATATCTCAAAAAATCTGTTATTAAAAAATATTGGGCATCATGAGCATAAAGACATGATTTAAATGAAGAACATAAAATTTTAGAGCTATTTTAAAATATTTCTATTTACATAAAATATTGCAAAATTTTCTTTGTCTCAATCATTGACTGTACGGTATTAATACTGATATTAAAATGTTTAACTTTTTATTTGATTTTAATTAGACTTACTCATTTCCTGCTTTGGACCCTCAGTAGTACTCTGATAATCAAAACAAACATGAAAAGTATTCACTTTCTTAAGTGTAGTCTTTGGCCATTTACAACTTAACAAACAACAACTGGACTATTACTTGAGGTCAGCTTTAATGATTCCTTAATTTTCCTTGCATGCAAATGAGCACATGTGCACATATATAATATTTCTTCCATTAAAGTCACCAAACACATGTCAGGCCAACAAGAAAGAAAAGGGAAGGGAAAGGAAGGGGAGGGGGGGAGAAGGGAAGAAACAGAGAGTGAAAGGAAGAAAGAAGGGAGGAAGAAAGGGAAGGAGAAAGAATCATGTTTAAATCATCATCCATAAAAATGATAACTACCAACATTGACTATAGTTTCATTAAGTCCAGGATGGAGAACTTGTTTAGCAGGTAAATCAATTTGGATTAGGCTTGGCTCCTTATAACAATAACAACAACAACAATCCAAAATAAAAATAGATTATACAAGACAGAAGTTTATTTCTCTCCCATGAAACCCAAGGTTGACAATAGTCAAGGGCTGGTATAAGCGCTTCACACTGTCATCAGGGAACCAGACTCTTTTCAGCTTCCCACTCCATGATATCCTGATGTGATACTTGTCTAGCAATGTTATTCACTTTGAATGGTAAAATGAAAGACAGACAAGAAGAGTTCACCCAACACTTCATATGAATGATCATTGGCACTTAGCCACACAACTGACTGTAATGGACACTCAGAAATGTAACCCTTTAGTTAAGCCAAAAATATATAAATCTATACTAAGGAAGAAGGATAAAATGAAAAATAGGAGGCAACATCTAGAAATCTCTGTCATCCCACCAAATCTAACCAAACAATGAGTATGAAAAATTTAGTTTATAATGAGCTTCCATAAATTCAAGTACATTTTTAAAGTTTTTTCTTCTACTTTTATGTACCAATGATAATTATTCTCCAGCCATTTTACTTACATATATTTTTCCAAAGCTGTGTGCCAGATCAAAAAGTCATAATGTTCTATGTATATAATGAACTCTGTTTTGAATCACTAAACAATAAAGAGTAAAATTTAGAAAAAGGAAGTAGTCATCTAAGTAATGACAGTCTGAAACAATTTATAGGATACCATGTCAATTTTTCACCAAACATGGAGATTTTTTTCCCCTGTAGTTGGTTGAAGGTGGCTGTAATTCTCTGACCCCTCCTTCTATTGAGACTGGATTCCATTTCTCCTCCGAGGAACCTGGCTGGCCCAGTGACATGTTTCCATTAATAGAATGCAGTACAAACAACACTATGTAACTTCTGAGGCTAGGTCTCAAGGAATTTGGAGTTTCTTCCTTCACTGTTTGAAATACTTTATTTTTTGGAACCCAATTTCCATATTCTTAGAAGTCTAAGCCAAGTTGAAAGGCCATGGGAAGACAAACCAAGATACGAGAGGGTCATGCAGCCAATACCAACTGCCAGTCACATGTGTGAATGACATTGGATGACCAAACACAGTCAAACCTACAGATGTCTGCAGCCCCAGCTGACACCAAATAGAGTAAAACCATCCAGGTGAGCCTGTGAAGGCAGAGATTCATGGAATATGGTACATTTCTCAGGCCACTAAGTTTTGTTATACAACAATATACAATTGGCACACACATGTGATTGATACACAACTTTTCATTTCAGATCATTGATAAAATACAATTTGTTTTTATCTGACTTAAAACATTTGTTGTTTTTGTAAAATAATAATTCTTAAACTTGTTAAATCATCAGGAAATGTCAATTTCTCCTCATGAATCAAAACTATCTCCTCTCATCTTTAAGTCCATACTGCCTGGATGAATAGTAGACCTAGTCATCATGTCAATATTTGTTTAAGAAATGATACTTTTGAATAGATATACATTTATAATGTCAAAAATAAGTGAGATATAAAGAATGAAGACTTTTTGATAAGCAGTGTAAAAATGTCAATGAAAGAATTACTCTTTTGGAAATTATTTTGAGCATTTTAAAGAGAATGACATTTACAGATAGAATGCTTTCCTGCAGTAAAAAAAAAAAAAGGAAAATAAAAAAAATGAAGGAGAAAAAGAAAAGCACTTTTGGTAAGCTCTCATTTTGGAAGTCACATTGAATTGACCTTTGATTTCTGGCTACTTTTCGAAACGTATTTCTTGTGCTGTTTGTAGAGTTTTGCAAGTTTATAGTTCAGAGCCAAATTTGGATTTCATATACTTTTACTACATTGTAAGGAACAAGACAGTAGACTATAGACATTTTTTAGATCTCTCTCATACGATTACTTTGTAAATTTAGTAGTCTCTGCTATTTAAAATCCCCCTTTTTAATTCTGAAAGGTGATAAGGAATTTATGCATGACTAAGAATTCAATGTAAAGATTAATCTTGATTGTAATGTATAATTCTCCTATACCACTGACAGTATGTAATTGTGAAAAATAGCTCATGAAAATATTCTTTGTATTCTGTGAAGTTAAAAACATCACAAGGCTTAGTAATAAAGACTTTTCACTTAAGAATATCTCCTTAAGAACATAAATAATATCTTTCAAGAAATCATATGAAGGAAAAATAAATAAAATGAACTGTTATCAGATTTAAAAAAAAAAAGAAGAAGGAATTTTCAACATAACTCTTAGGAAATTTAACATTAAATCAATAGTATCATCGATTATTCAGTTCATATTTAATTCTCTATTTCTTCTAAAATTATCTTTTATGGCTTTCTTTACATTCAAGATTCAATTAAAGTTCTCCCATTGCATTTGGATTATGAAGCTCTTTTTTTTTTAACCTTGCATATTCCCCTGCTATTTTTGTTGCTAGTTTGGTTTTCATGACATGGATAATTGCCAAAAGCCCAGGTCAGTTCTATCATATAGAATACCCCATATTCTGGAATCTTCTGACTTTCTGCATGACTATATTCAGGTTAAATATTTTGAAAAAGACCACTACGTAGACTTCCCAGTGTATCACATCAGCAGATGTATCACATCAGCAGACCCAGAATGTTTGTCTGTCCCTATACTGATGATTCTGGGTTTGATCCCATGGTTAAGTTGAGAATTCATCAGATCCGTACACTGTAAATGTACCTTTTTTCTTTTGTAGTTAAAATTAAATGTACAGTGATATCCTGATACCTTTTGACTATTTACTACCAACAACTCTTTACTTAATGGTTTTAACCTCCAATGATGATCTATGTTTACACTTGCTATTACACAGGAGGGGGGCATAAAATGGTAACTTACTATAATAATTCTACCATTCCTTCTACATTTATTAGTTGACATTCTTATATAAAGAAAAAGAGCACCTCCCTCTTATCACTATGGACTCAAGAATTATATTACTATCCAATGTAATATGAGCTTTTTTGTTCCCTCCTGATGTACCAAGATTTTCTTTCATCATTATCTTTCTGTTTCAAGAACTTCCTTTAGCCATCTTTTATGTAGGTCTGTTGACAACAAGTTTTCTCCATTTGTCTTCATCTAAGAATTTTAATTGCCCCTTCATTCCTGAAAGATATTTTTGCTGGATGTGGGACTTATGGTTGACAGTTCTTTTCTTTCAGCATTTTAAAAATCTTATGCTATTTCCTTCTGGCCCCATGGTTTCTAATGAGAAATTTGCCATCATTTGAATTTTTTTCCCTCTCTTGGTAAACTGTTGTTTCTCTTTGACTACTTCCTCTATTTTTTTTCTGTCTTTAGTTTTCAGAAGTTTGACTAAGATGTGTCTTGGTGTGAATTTCTTTGGGTTTATCCTGTTTGGGATTGCTCAACATCTTGACTCTGTACTCTAATGTCCTTTCCAAATTTGGAACATTTTCAGCCACTGTTTCTTTGAGTATGTTTCCAGCCCTGCCTCTTTTCATTCGCCTTCTAAGACTCCAATAACATGAATACTACATCTTTTATTATACTCTCACAAGTCCCTGAGGCTTTGTTCATTTCTTAAATTCTATTTTCTCTCTATTGTTCAGATTGAGCAATTACTGTTATTCTGTCTTCCACTTTATTATTTCCTCTGTCCCCTCTATTCTGCTGTTGAGCCCATCCATTGAGTTTTTTAAAATTTGAGTTATTATTTTTTAGTTCTAAAATTTCTGTCTGGTTATTCTTTATGTCTTCTGTTTCTTTGTCAAGAATTTCTTTGCTACTTCTGTTCTTTCATTTGTTTCAAGCATGCTTATAATCACTTATTAATACATTTTTATGATGGCTGCTTTAAAAATCTTGTCAAATAATTCTGACATATCTGTCATCTTGGCATTGTTGATTTGTCTTTTCTCATTCAGTTTGAGATTTATCTAGGTTCTTGGTATAATGAGTGTTTTTTATTATATTCTGGACATTTTGGGTATTATTTTAGGCAACTCTGAATCTACTTAAGCTTTCTGTTTTAACAGGCCTCCTCTGATGTTGCAATGGTAGGGAATAGGGATGTTTTTATGTTACTGTACAATGGGGTAAAATCCAGGTTTCCACTTGGCTCCTCTGATAACTTGTGTGGCAGGGGTGCCTCCTTACTGCTGGGCATGGGCATGGGTGGGAGTTTAGGCTTCCCACCAGGCCTCCACTGATACCACTGGAAGAGGGAGAGGTGCCTTGTACTTCTTCACATATGGCCATCACTGATACTGAGGGGTGGAGGATAAGCTGTATTACCACTAGGCAGTGACAAAATTCCTGGCTTGCCACTTGGCCTCCTGTGACACCACCCCACCTGGGATGGGAAGGAGTAGAAATCCAGCCTTCCCATATGATCTTTACTGGCACCATGGGGACTCATTACCTTATTAGGTACTTGCTGCCACTGCCCCAGGTGGCCAATTTGGCACCCGGTGAGGTAGAAATATAGGCTGCCCATTCTGTTTTTACTGGCATGGGTGGTTGGGACCACAGTTTGTTTGTTTTTTTTCCTGTGGTATTTGGCTGAGTAGAGCAGTAATTGTCTAAAAGTTTTCTGTCTTGCTAGTCTGCCCTTTTTCTAGTCCTTTGACAGGAAAGCAGTTTTTGTTAGGACTTTTTTTGTCTGTGCTCATTGTTGTTTTTGGGTTGGAAACCTCTCTCCCAGCCAGTCTAGGATATATGAGGCAAAAAGAAAACCCAGGGAACTCACTGCCACATATATTCTTAGGTCTTGAGGTCCCTAATTGTTCTGTCTCCTTCCCCCCTTTCTGAGTTTTTTAATTTTTTAAAAAAATATATAATGTACAAGGTCATTAGCTTATCTTATTTGGAGGAATAGGGAAAAGCAATCTGCTCCATCTTTATCTAGAACTGAAGTCTCCTGCCATGGTGTTTCTTTCTGTGCTATTTAATGTCATGCTCCCTTGGGCCTGGGGATAAATGCCCCATGAAATCCCTCCTCCCACCAGCCACAAGACTGGCATGCTGTGCTGCATCTGGGGATAGAAAAATCTATCTCCTCTTCTCACAAGCCTGCCACCCCAACACACAGTGAATTGGTAACTCCTAAGGGAATGCAGACTTCCACAGTAGGACATGCTTGGTACCTGGATTGAGGAAAGTGAGAGCTTTACCCCTACTAAATCACCTGCCAAATGTGCCATGAAGCTGCCACAACAGGATGGCATGCCCTTCTCCAAGTCACATGTACCTGTCTCTGACTCTCCACATTACTCTGCCAGGCCCCCACTGGGGATGGAGGAAAGCAGTAGTTATTGAGCTGGAGTGGGGAGGGAGAGGCCAGATGGGACATGGAGCACCAGAAAGCACAGGAGCACTTTCTAGGGAGATGACAGGAGGTAAGCCAAGGCTGTAAGCCACCAGCGCATGCTTCATTGTCCTATTCAACTTCTCTTAAAAAACACAAACTCAAAGTTAAATCAAGAATTTCAAGACAGCAACTGCAAAGCATTAAACAACAAGCATGGGACCCTTCTGAGCGTGGCCTCCCTGTGAGACTGCACTCACCCAGTGGATATTCCCAAGGAAACTTTTGACAAGTTTCTTCAGCCTTATCCAGTGACTTCCCTTCACCTCAATTCTATAAGGCCATTTACATTCACAGTCCTTTTTGCTATACAAGGTTATGAAACTAAGCAGTAGCCCCTGGAAATATCAACATATGTCAAGATTTTTCTTGGCTTCTCCTAAAGTTCATCTTAGTTTTATGTAATTGCTATCCTCTTAAAATCACTGATATCCATTAAGGCATCTCATTATATTTTGTAACAAGAGAAAATGAGATAGTGGTTAAGGAAGAGCCCTGTCCCCCAGAATGTCTTTCTCTACTCCCAAAATTCTACTTTTAGCATGTCATTCCTTTATTTTAAATCTGATGACCTCTATGTAAGTGCAGATACTCCTGGTAAAGGCCCATATTAAGCTGTGTCATTTATTTAAGCCTGGGTGACTACAAAACTTTATCAAGAGAGTATATCTCATATTAAGTGTTCTTACCATAAAAACAAAGAGACATAAGAAAACCTTCAGTGATGGATAAGTCTATTACCATAATTGTGGTGATAGTTTCACAGGTATATGTGCATGTCCAAACTCATCAAATTACACACTTTAACTATGTGCAACTTTTTGTATATCAATTATACCTCAATAAAGCTGTTTTTAAAAAGTTAATTTTATATTGTATGACTTTTAACAACTCACATTTTTTAAAATTTTTTCTTAAAATTTAAAAAAAATGTTTAAATTCCTTAAAAATTTCTTTTAAAATTTTTCTTTAAAAAATTTAAGAATAGAAATGTATCACCTAATGTGAAATTGGTATAGTGGTCAGGCAAATGATACAGAAAGAAGAAAGAGGAGGCGGGAGCTAGGGAAAGCAAATTGCCCCCTCCCTGGGTTTTGCTGTTGGCTTTGAGTACCCAGAGGCCTGAATCTTAATCAAGTTCCCAGATTTTGTGATGATTGCTGCTGAAATGACAAGTGTTTTGAAGCTGCTCTCCACAGCCATCTCTCACTAGCTGAGGTGTCTATCCATTTATCCTCCTGAGGTCAGTATTAAAAAAAAAAAAATCAATGGAAGTGGTCGAGTCCAGACATGCTGGGAGCCTACGTACAGTGGGGGTTTATTAACATAAACAATTACATTTACAAAACATAGTGCATTATTCCCAGGTGAATATCGCAGTTCCTCAGCCTGCTATGTTGAATCAGGAAAAATGGTTGCCAGCTTTAGAATGCCTTTTTTATTTTCTTTTCCTGTAAAAGACTGAAAGTCTGGCCTTTTACATGTCCTCTAGATTTAAATCTAAGCACTGTCTTAGCGATTTAGACTTGTTCAGACAAGTGTTTTGAAATACCACCCCAGTGGCAGTTTCTTACTGCAGGAAAAATAATTGCACTTTGTATTTGTCACAGGTGGGAATTTTAATAGAGTTACTGTTCATTTGGAGAATGCAGACAAATTAATTTTGGATGGCCCCAAGGCTGGTATACTTACTACATTTGTCATGCCTATTTTTGATGTATGGCATTGATTAACACCCAGGGGCCTTGGGATGCAGGCAGGGGAGAGTATGAGGTAAGGTGGAGCTTGACTTCTGTGTCGCTGCCATCAGCTTCATTTGGGGCAACAGTTTTGATACAATTCAAGCAATTAATGCACATTGAGAGCTGACTACATACAAAGCATGGTAGGGATGCAAAAATGGCTAGGACATGGCCCCTGCCTTCAAGGGGCTTATAACATGCAGGGAAGATAAGTCATCTGGCAATGATGACAGCAATGATAAAGATAATAATAGCTACCTTTAATGAGTGCTTACTATTTGCCCACGACTGTGTTCAGTGTTTTACAGGCATTATCTCATTTACTCCCTCTAAGAATCCTATGAAATATGTACTGTTATGCCTATTTTTTAGAACCAGAAACAGAAATTCAGAGCCAGTGAGCAATAAGACCAGGGACACACAGCCAAAATTCACATCCAGGTTTCCCTGACTCTGAAGCCTCTACTTTTAAGCACTGTGACATAAATAATTAAACCACAAGAGAGCCCATAAGACAACTCAGTGAGGGCAAATAAGATGCAATATGTGTACAAAATCTGGAAGAGTTCTCCAAAGGTCCGCTGGTTCAAATATTTCTCAAACGGGAGGGACTCAGGAGAGATGGAAGCCAATTAGAGATCCTAAAACCAAAGAGTGCAGTGGTGAGGAGGCCAGAGCTGTGCTTGGAGAGTCAATGCAAGGAGCAAAACAAGCTAGCTTCCCTGATGCTGTGTTTCCAGTGCCCTCTCCAGGTCATCTTCTCCCAACCAACAGGGAGACTGGAATTCACACACTTCAAAACACTGGCTGATGTCAGCACAACTGAAAAACAAAACAAACAAACAAACAAAACACTTCAGCCTTGAATTTGACAGACAAGACCTTCCACCTCATATCTATTCGTTGGGCAATTTCTTATTAAGCAACTATAAGCAAAGTACTGTGCTAGGCAATTCACTGTCTCAGAAATATAGAGATGTATAAGATGTCCTTGTACTCAGAGAGACTATTTTCTAAGGCAAGGATC
Organism: Mirza zaza; assembly: GCA_008750895.1. Lineage (NCBI taxonomy): Eukaryota > Metazoa > Chordata > Mammalia > Primates > Cheirogaleidae > Mirza > Mirza zaza. The sequence goes on from VSMD01108949.1 coordinate 42,344, forward strand.
AACACACTTTTTCTGTAATGATCCAGATAGTAAATGATTTAGGCTTTGCCAGACATATGCTCTTTGTCATAGCTACTCATTCCTACTTATTGTAATGTTGGCCATAGACAATTATTAGACATAATATTGAAGACAACTTATAGACAACTTATTGAAGTTGGCCATAGACAATACTTGGGGCAATAGAACTTTATTTACAAAAATAGGCAGTGAGCTGGATTTGAACTGTGGGCCAGAGTTTATTGACTCCTGCTCTAAGGCATGGTTCTTAACCTTGGCTGCACATTAAAATCACCTGAATAGCTGTGAAAAATGTTGATATCTGGATCTCACCTCTAGAGATTCTCATTTAATTGGTCTGGCATAGAACTTGGATCAGGACTCTTTTTAAAAGTTCCCAGAGATTTTAATGTGCTGATAATGTTAAGAACCACTGTTTTAAAGGCAAACAAACTTTTTATTAGCACTAGTGCAAAACATGAGCCAGAATGAAAGTGTGCGTAGACACCATGGGAATGTAGAGAAAAATCAATAACTAGTTTCAACTGGGGAAATCAGGTTAGTGTTCCTGGAAGAGGTGGCACATGACCTAGCAAAGAAAGCAAAAGGCAACTCAGGGAACAACAGGCTATTACTACTACTACTCCTCTTAACCATATGCCAAGTGCTTCTCTAGGTACTTTATATGCACTAAGGCACTGAATCCCTACAAACTCTCTAAAGGAGGTATTGTTATTACTGTCATTTCACGGAAGAGGAAACTAAGCCCCCCGAAGACATTTTTAAAACTTGCTTTTGGTCACACCACTACATAAGTAGGTGAATGGCCAAGGTACTGCTGGTGCATACATATAAGTGTGTTAAGGTGAAAAGTAAGTTGTGGGAACAATAAACACAGAATACAAGATAGTTTCCTCTTGTAGCAAGGAAGTGGGTACTGGGATAAGGCAGTAGCACATAAGTAAATATAAGTTTGTTGATAATGTAGTTTTCTCATTGGGTGGTGGTTTCACAGATGTTTGTCATATTGGGTTTATAGATGCATAAATAAGACCATGTGTGAGCCAATGATGATAGTGTGTCATAAACCAAGGATAAGATATAAACATTCTAACTGCATATATCAGATGTAAAAAGGGAGAGGAGAGAGAGAAAGGGGGAGATGGATAGGAGAGACAGAGAAAAGGTTGGAGAATTGGGAAGATTTAGGGGTAGTTAACTAACTTATAATGCTCTCCACTCACTCTTGGCACCCAACAATGCCCTAGCAACCCTACTTGTCTTACACAGCCACCCCAAGAGTAGTATTATTAGGGACTCATCTGGGCCTCACGTTCTTGGGAGGCCCTTGTGCCTTAAGGAATTGGCATTAACTCTGGGAGGCTTCAGACATGGGGCAAGACAGAGGAGCAGGACTGGTCTCCTGGGCTGGTCATATTAGCATATGCCTCCTCTTTCCTACCATCACCATTAAGATGAGGTCCAGAAGGGGTGGACAACAATGTGGGTCCCATGGTATCCCAGTTCTACCTTACCTTTTCCCTTCTTTGTAATCTTGGTTTGTCCTAAGTAATCACAGTTATCTGATTATCTGAAGAAAAACAAAGAAGACAGTGAGTGGATGGCAATTTGACACAGCCCTCCCCTTCCCTAACTATTTAATCCTCCTCATAGTTTTCTTTTTTGTTACATTATTGTCCTGAGAGCAAGGGCAAAATCTAGGGCCACAAAGCAAAATCTGTGAAGGAATATGGTGGCCAGGGAATAGTTATCTTTCCTATTTCCCCCATTTGATGCAGCATCCACAACAGACAGCAAGTGAGATAAAGCTGCAGCAAGCTTTAAGCTATCTGAGAACACTCCTGAAATGGTCCCAGGTGATCACATTAGCATAGCCCTGGGGTATCTAAGTGGGAATTTGCTCCTACCCCTGGGAGGGCTCACAGTCTAGGGGGCTTACCCTAAGCTGCAGTCCTGCTTTGGCACTATCTGGTTTTGCCTGAGCTGCTTAAGGCACAAGCTGTTGCCACCACCCCTGCCCCCCAGTGGCTTCTGGGTTGTCACCTCTCACTCTCCCACTGCTACCTCTCAGTCTAACTTTTTCCTTCTCACATCTCTGTGTTTCCCCTTCTTTTCATGTCCTGAAGTTTTTCTTTCCTGTGCTTCTTTTCCCCCTTTCTTTTTTGTTCTTTTTTTATTTCTGTTCTTATCCCCTGTAGTATAGCATCCCCCAGTTCTTTCTATCTTTGTTTCTTCTCACTGCCTTACAAAAATAATCTTATTTTTTAGCAGCAGAGCATCTTCATCCTCTATATTTCTTTTCCTCTTCTAAGTCCCTAGCTTCTCTTATTCAAATTACAATGGAAAGGAGCCCAATCCCTTAGACTGCTAATGTGAGGTGGGAGAGTTGGAACAGTCAGCCCAGGAACTACCTCTACTGGAATCCTTAAGGGGTTATATTTAAGCTACAGGCACACTATCACGTGTGTAGGTGTGTGTGTCAGAGCCATATTGTGGGGTGAGAGTCCTGGACTGGTAGAGCTCCCTATGCTTGGCCCATCACCAGGCCCCATACAGTGGATCTGGAGCCCATTCCAGGCCAAATCTGGTCATTGAACAGATGTCCCTGAGATAGAGACAGCCAGTGAGCTAAAGCAAAGGGCAAATTAATTCCCCAAGAAAATCATAGCAGAGCAGACCATCTTTATGGAGAGGTCAGGGCAGGCCAGCCAACTCAACAAGGGAAAGCAGCTGGTAGACAGGGAGTACATGTGGCCTCCTGTTGTCTGCTTAGTAAGTAAGGGCCAGGTCTGAAAATGGTTTGGGTTTCTAAATGAAGTTTCTTTGGCCTTGTAGCCATAGCTCTCCCCTTTAAGTCATCATTAGGCATGTGTCCTAGCACATACAGATGCTAAGGTGTGATCAGAGGAGCAGGAAGGAGACAGTCACATGAGTGGGGAAACATTGAACATGTGAGCAAGGAATTCACTCATTCTTCTGAGCAATTTTTAGAAAAGTAATAGTAGCAACAACACCATGTATCGAATCCTATGAATAAGGTACTCTTCCTTTCAGAAGAGGAGATTAAGGCTCAGAGAGGTCAATTAGCTTCTTTCTGATAACCACATATCAATGGCTAAACCAGCTTTCCGGCAGCTGCCTGGCTTACCATCAGTATTAGGAAATGGGGCAAAGTATAGGGTGACATCACTACTGGGATGTGCTCTTGAGATAAGGGTGAGACAAGTGAGGTGCCTACAACTCTAAGGAGGCATCACTCTTAGCTGAGGACTCTACATTTGCACAATGCTGACATTGAGGCCTCCTAAAATGTGAGCCCTGGGTGCCTCTCCTGCACCCTCATCCCAGCCCTGCTTGGATGTATCAGTTTGCCCAGAACTAGTGTGAGGGCCTTAAGTTGGAAATGAATTTTATATCTGAATATGTTCATTTCAATGGAGGTTGCTACAATTTTACCGATTCAGCACTGAGCATGCAAATTAGAGAATTATCATTATATATCAGTCTTAAAGCTTAATTGCTGTAATAAGCAACCTTAAAATCTTAGGGACTTAACTTAGTAAAAGGTTTACTTCTCACTCACCTCATAGTCCAATCAGGTTTTTGGCAGACAGCCTCCCACATGGCAACTCTGGGGCCCAATCTCTTCCCAACATTTTCTAGAGCCTTAGGGTCCTTTACTCAATCCTCTGCATCCAAACAGGAGATGAGGGAAGAGCAGTGTAAGAAGGACCTCAGGGGAAATTTTATATCCAAACTGGAGGTTGTCCACATCCTTTGCGCCAACATCCCATTACCTAGAATGAAGTTACATGGCGCTACCTAAATGCAATGCAGTCTCACAGGACGCTAAAGGTGAGAACATGGGTGACAAATGGTGGTGAAAAATTAGCCAGTCTCTGTCACAGAGAAGTAACATAGGAGCCTGCATATGTGTGTGCATGTGTTTGCATGCGTGTATCATAAGCAGCAAGTTCATAATAACAGAATGGAAGTGGGAACCATAGGAAGAATTAATAATTGGCAGATTTGGAATTTTTTAAAATAAATTCTATTGTGTACATTTAAGGTGTGCAACATAATCTTATAAAATACATATCGATAGCAAAAAGGTTACTATAGTGAAGCAAATTAACATATCCATCCTTTTACATAGTTACTCATTATTTTGTTTTTGTTGCAAGAGGGCTAAAATCTACTCATCTAACATGAATCCCAAATGCACTGCAATTTTATTACCTATAGTTCTCATGTTGTAAATTACATCACTGGACTTTTTCATCCTATATATTTGCTGCTTGCTTTGTATCCTCTGACCTGTACCTCCCCATTTCCTCCCTACCCTATCCCCACCTCCACGCTGGTAACCACTATTTTGTTCTCAATCTCTGTATACATTTGTCCCTCAGTGTCTGCAGGGGATTGGTTCCAGGACCCTGATGGATATCAGGATTCATGGATGCTCAAGCCCCTTATATAAAATGGCATAGTATTCGCATATAACCTACGCACATCCTCCTATATACTTCGAACCATCTCTAGATTACTTATAATATCAAATACAATGTAAATGCTATATAAATAGTTGTTATACTGTATTGCTTTATTTGTATTCTTTTTAAATTGTTGTATTGTTATTTTTTTCAAATAATTTTTATCTCCAATTAGTTGAATTCATAGATGTGGAACCTGCAGATATGGAGGGCCAATAGTATTTGATTTTTTTTTAAGATTCTACATATAAATGAGATCATGCATTATTTTTCTTTCTGTATCTGGCTTATTTCACTTAGTATAATGCCCTATAGGCTCATCCATATTGTGGCAAATAGCAAGATCTCATTCTTTTTTAGGGTTGAACAATACTCCATTTTATGTATACACCATGGTCTCTTTATCTATTCATCTGTCAATGAACATTTAGGTTGTTTCCATATCTTGGCTATTGTGAATAATGCAGCAATAAACATGGGAATGCAGCTATCTTTACAAGGTGGTGATGTCATTTCCTTTGTGTATATTGTATGCCTAGAAGTTGGACAGCTGGATCATATGGTCATTCTATTTTTAATTTCTTTAGAAACCTCCTTACAATTTTCATAATGGTTGTACTAATTTACACTCCCACTAACAATGTACAAGGGTTTCCTTTCCTCCACACCCTCGCCATTATTTGTTAGCTTTTGACTTTTCAATAGTAGTTATCCTAAAGGGTATTAGGCGTTATCTCATAGTGCTTTTGATTTGCATTTCCAAGATGATTAATGATGTTGAACACCTTTTCATATACCTGTTGGCCGTTTGTATGTCTTCTTTGGAGACATGTCTATTCTGGTCTTTTGCCCATTTTTAATTGTGTTGTTTGTTTTTCTACTATTTAGTTATATGAGTTCTTTATAAATTTTGAATATTAACCCCTTATAAGATATATGGTTTGCAAATATTTTTCCCAAAACTATAGGTTGCCATTTCATTTTGTTATTGTTGCCTTCGTCATGCAGAAACTTTTTAGCTGGATGTAGTCCTATGTATTTATTTTTGCTTTTGTGGCCTAAGCTTTTAATGTGATGTCCAAAAAATCATTTCCCAGGCCAGTGTCCAGAAGCTTTATTTCTCTGTTTTCTCCTAGGAGCTTTATAGTTTCTGGTCTTACATTTAGATCTTTTATTCATTTTGAATTAATTTTTGTGTTTGGTGTAAGATAAGGGTCCAATTCCATTCTTTTACATGTGGAAATTCAGCTTTCCCAGCACTATCTAGTGAAGAGACTGTCCTTTCCCCATTGTGTCTCTTGGTGGCCATGTCAAAAATTAGTTGGCCATATGCATTTGGATTTTTCTTTGGTCTCTTTATTCAGTTCCACTTGTCTGTGTACTATACTGTTTTTATTACTATAGCTTTGCAATATAATTTTAAATCAAGAAGTATGATGCCTCCAACTTTGTTTTTCTTTCTCAGAATTGTTTTGGCTACTTGAGGTCTTTTATGTTTCCATACAAATTTTAGGGTTTTTTTTTTTCTATTTCTGTCAAGAGTGTCATTGGAATTTTGATAGTAATTGCTTTTAATCTGTATATTGATTTGGGTAGCATGGACATTTTAACAATATTATTTATGAATGCAGAATACTTTTCCATTTATTTGTCCTCCAGATTGAGGATTTGAATTTAGTTCTACCTGACCCTAACTACTACTGCTACTGATTATTATTATGATAATAGTTAATAATTGCTATATTAGAGAATATGACTAATAGTAGCTAACTATGGCTAATAGTAGCTAATCCCTAATTAATAAGGGATTATTCTAAGTGCTTTGCATATGCATTAACTCATTTATCCTCACAAAACCTCAGTGGGATAGATGTTACTATTACCCACAGATAATGGATGAGGAAATCAAGACACAGAGGGGTCAAGCAAAAAACTTGTTCATGGTCATAGAGCTGGTAAGTGATGAAGCCAAGATTGAAATTCACATTCTTAGCTAGTATTTTGTGCAAGACACTAGTATATGTGTAGCTGAGGACACATGAGAAATAAGAGAGTTAGTTCTGGCCCTGAAAGGACTTGATCAGCTTCCAGTTGGAGAAGCTAGGCATCCACATATATTTAAATAAAAATATGATATGCTATTCCTAGGAATAAGAATGTGTGGGTTGTATCTTAGTACTATGGGAGGAAGCTTCATGGAAAAGGTAAGACTATAATAGTATTTAGAAGGTGTTGTTGATACTCATAGTTTTAATGTTGCTTTAAATTGAGGCTTATACAATTACCTTCTAAAAAAGGCATGCTGAAATTTCCCATTGGGGACATAGAAGCAACTGGCCTGAAGGTCAAAGGATGCAGAAAGTTATTTAGCTTACTGGTAAGACATACAGGAAAAATGCCCTTTAAATAAAATGTAATAACTTTCAGATATATGTTCCACAGAATTGAAAACAGGTATTAAAACAAAACCTTGTATACAAATGTTCATAGCAACACTCTTCACAAGAGCCAAGAGGGGGAAACAACCCAAATGCTCATTAATTGATGAATGGATAAACAAAATGTCATATATATACACACAATGGAATATTATTTAGCCTTAAAACAAACGAAATCCTGGCACATGCTACAATATGGATGAACCTCAAGAGCATTATACTATATGAAAGAAGTCAGACACAAAAAGCCACATAGTGTATGACTTCATTTATATGAAATATCCTGAACAGGTAAATCCACAGATATAGAAAACTGGTTCATAGTTGCCAGGGACAAAAGTGAGAGTGGAATGGGGAGTGACTGCTTCATGGTTATGGGGTTTTCCTTTGGGGTAATGAAAATGTTCTGGAAGTAGTGATGATGGTTGCATGACATTGTGAATGTACTATTAATAAATGTCACTAGTGGTAAATTTTATGTTATGTGTATTTTGCCATAATAAAGAAATTTTGTAACTCTCACTCATGCCTACAGGAGTGCCTTCAAGAAATTTTAAAACAGGATCTGAATGAACTTTAGGACATTGTGCTAAGTCAGTCATGAATAGATGAATGTTGTGCAATTTTATTTATATGAGGTATATAAAGCATTCAAATTCATAGAGATAGAAAGCAGAATGGCCATTATCAGGGCCTGAGGGGAGGGAAGAATGGGGAGTTGTTGGTAAATGGATAGAGTTTTACTTTTACCAAGATGAGAAAGTTCTACAAATCTGTTACACAACAATGTGACTATACCTAACACTACTGTACTATAACACCTAAATATGATTAAAATGGTAAATTTTATGTTTGTACCAGAATTACAAATTTGATATATATATTGGGATCTGAATGGTAGAACCCTAGGGATTCTGGCTCCACTAGAGATTCCTATAAAAATACTTTTAAAAAGAACCTTGTGGCCTAGTCTCTTAAAATAAATAGTCATTTGTATTACCCCATGTTATTGATGTTACCTGTGACTGGGTGGTATCCTATTCAGAATTTTCTGGATTTATATTTATATTTTTCTATAGCTAAATGGAGAGCCAGTGATGATGCCCTAACTGCCTAGTGGAGACTTAATGGCTGGAAAGCTTCTTCTGTGTCCCCTTCTTCCTCCTGTTTGCTATATGTTGCCTGACTTACTGCACAGATATTCTTCCACTGAGAGAAAACATGAACAAAAAACAGTCAGTATTATTTCTTACAGATCATCCTGGTAGGAAGTTTAATTGTGAGATGTGTGGATTTCAGTAATAGAGGTGGGTGGAGTCATAAATGATTGCAAATATCCTTTAACAACAAGACTCATCAGAGAGCTGCTGGCCTGCCTGCCAGCCATATCAGTCAGTTTCTAAAGGTCTGCCCCATGTTGTAAAGGATGAAAATACTGATGAATTACTAAAGATTGAAAGTCTGGGAGAGAGAGGATGTGTGCTTTGGAGTCAAACAGCCCTGAGTTCAGTCACAGGCCTCAAATTTCCCATCTGTAAGGGATTGTATTTTGTGAGGTTGTTTTGAGGATTGCATGAGATAATACATGTGAAGAGCTTAGCCAGATTCTTGCACATGGAAAGCATGCAATAAATGCTACTTGTTTTCAATGTAAGAAGCTAGCCTTTACCTGCAAGGAAAGGTATTCGGGGGCAATAATACAACTGATCCATTCACTCCAGAGAGCCACATCAATTTCCTTCTACTCTAAAATATCCAATATCCACATTTACCACCTAACCTGAGTAAGAGAACTTTTAAAAATGTTTCTCACTTTATTTCTGCTTTCTTATTTCATCAAAACAATTTCTTGCTTATTCAGTAACTCTGAGCTATATAAGTTCTTCCTTGAATAATATTCACATGTTCAGTCTTTTCCTTTCCTCTTCCAAGCTTTCTCTGAACATTCCCAATATCAAGATTTCTTTCACACCTTTACTGGTTATGTTCCCTCCACCCTTTCATGTTTTTCAAATGGCTCCTGCAATTGGCCTACTTTGTGTAGTCAAATGTTAATACAAATTCTCTTTGGGGGCTACCTTTCCAAACAGGTAGTCTCCTGAACTCCAAAGGAGTAAACCTTCCTCACACTCACTCTCTCCAACCCTTCAATTTATGTAAAATGTTTCCTCTTTGTTTCAATGGATTTAGGATTGCATCTGTGTCCTTTTTTCACATTTTTGACAGTGAAAACAATTATGCTGTCCATACACATCTTTTATATTTCTCTAGATGGTAGGCACCTCAAGGGAAGGTATTATGATTGACAGCTTATCCTTTCAAAAGATGAAACAGACCATGACATACAAAGAAAACCATTTGTAGAAAACATCTCCTAGAGTCAAATGGAAATTGTCCAGGCATTTCATACAAGAAAGGCCAGCTAATACTTAGTGGCCTAAATCTTAAATGTTCATGCCTTTTGTCACCATCATTTTGCAGACAATATCTATCCTACAGGAAATGGTATGGTAATGGAAAGGAAAATCAGCCTGTGCCATTTTCCTCCTCCCAGGTTTAGCTCAGATATAATTAAGTAACTATATCTACTTGTGCTAAAGGTAGGAGAAGGGATTTTGCTACAAAGCAATTGTGTGCCCTTGGGCAGATTTCTTAAACTTTTGACTTCCTCTTCCTCCTCCATTATGATGGGGATGATAATAATACATTATAAGAGTTGTGAGATTTCAATGACATATAAATCAATTATAACAGGGCACAGTACACATTATGTACTCAAAAAATGTTGTTGCTGCTGCTGATATTATCACAACTTGCTTTGAAGAGAGTTTGTCCTTAAACCTTCTTCAGAAAATAAAAACCTTTTAATACTTAAATTTGCTAACCATTCAATCATTTCAACCAGAGTACATTTCTGCCATGCAGAATTAACATATATGAATCTTGGACTTATCTTTGCTGATGATATAATTTTTTTTTTTTTTTTTTTTAGACAGAGTTTCACTTTATTGTCCAGGCTAGAGTGAGTGCCGTGGCATCAGCCTAGCTCACAGCAACCTCAAACTCCTGGGCTCAAGCAATCCTACTTCCTCAGCCTCCCAAGTAGCTGGGACTACAGGCATGTGCCACCATGCCCGGCTAATTTTTTCTATATATATATTTTAGTTGGCCAATTAATTTCTTTCTATTTATAGTAGAGATGGGGTCTCGCTCTTGCTCAGGCTGGTCGCGAACTCCTGAGCTCAAACGATCCGCCCACCTCGGCCTCCCAGAGAGCTAGGATTACAGGCTTGAGCCACCGCGCCCAGCCAATGATATAATCTTATATCTAGAAAACCCCAAAGATTCTGCCATGAGACTAGTGGAATTGATAAACAAATTCAGCAAAGTTTACAAAATCAATGTACAGAAATCAGTAGCATTCCTATACACCAACAACAGTCAAACTGAGAGCCAAATCAAAGACTGAATAACTTTCACAATAGCAACAAAGAAAACAAATTACCTAGGAATATATTTAACTAAGGAGATAAAAGACCTCTATAGGGAGAACTATGAAACACTGAGGAAGGAAATAGCAGAGGATGTAAACAGGTGAAAAACCATATCATGCTCATAGGTCGGTAAAATTAACATTGTTAAAATGTCTATATTACTCAAAGCGATCTATAGATTCATTACAATACCTATTAAAATACCAATATCATTTTTCACAGATCTAGAAAAAATAGTTCTACGCTTTGTATGGAACCAGATGAGACCCCGTATAGCAAAAGCAATCTTAAGCAAAAAGAACAAATCGGGAGACATCAATTTACCAGACTTTGAGCTATACTACAAGGCTATAGTAACTAAAACAGCATTTTAATGGCACAAGAACAGAGACAGACCAATGGAACAGAACTGAGAACACAGGTGTAAAACCATCCTCATATAGCCATCTGATCTTTGACAAAGCAGACAAAAACACATTGGGAAAAAGAATCCTTATTCAATAAAGGATGCTGAGCAAACTGGATAGCCACATGTAGAAGGCTAAAAAAGGATCCACACATTTCACCTCTCACAAAAATCAACTCATGGTGGATAAAAGACTTAAACATAAGGTGTGAAACTATTAGAATTCTAGAAGAAAATGCTGGAAAAATTTTTATAGAAATTGGCCTAGGGAAACAATTTATGAAGAAAAGCCCAAAGGCAGTCACAGCAACAACAAAAATAAATAAATGGTTTTGATTTGCATTTCCTTGATGATTAGAGATGTTGAGCATTTTTTCATATGTCTGCTGGCAATTATTCTGTCTTCTTTTGAAAAGCTTATGTTCATGTCCTTTGCCCACTTTTTGATAGGGTTGTTTGATTTTTTCTTGCTAATTTTCATGAATTCTAAATAGATTCTAGTTATCAGCCCTTTATCAGATGTGTAGCGTGTGAAAATTTTCTCTCGTTCTGCAGGTTGTCTGTTTGCTCTTGTGAAACTTTCTTTGGCTGTGCAGAATCTTTTTAATTTGATCACGTCCCATTTATTTATTTTTGTTGTTGCTGTGATTGCCTTTGGGGCCTTCTTTATAAAGTCTTTGGCTAGGCCAATGTCTATAAGAGTTTTTTCAACATTTTCTTCTAGAATTTTAATAGTTTCACACCTTAGGTTTAAGTCTTTTACCCACCATGAGTTGATTTTTGTGAGAGGCAAAAGGTGTGGATCCTTTTTCAGTTTTCTACAAGTGGCCATCCAGTTTTCTCAGCACCATTTATTGAATAAGGATTCTTTTCCCACAGTGAGATATCACTTATCTCCAGTGAGAATGCCCTTTATCAAAAAGTCCCAAAACAATAAATGTTGGCATGGATGTGGAGAGATAGGAACACTCCTACACTGCTGGTGGGACTGCAAACTATTGCAACCTCTGTGGAAAGCAATAGGGAAATACCTTAAAGAGATACAAGTAGATCTACCATTTGATCCAGCAATCCCATTACTGGGCATCTACCCAAAAGAACAAAAGACATTTATAAAAAAGACATCTGCACTCTGCACTCGAATGTTTATAGCAGCACAATTCACAATTACAAAGGTGTGGAAACCACCCAAGTGCCCATCAATACATGAGTGGATTAATAAAATGTGGTATATGTATACTATGAAGAACTATTCAGCTATAAGAAACAATGGTGATCTAGCACCTCTTGTATTTTCCTGGATAGAGCTGGAACCCATTCTACTAAGTGAAGCATCCCAACAATGGAAAAATAAGCATCACATGTACTCACCATCAAATTGGTTTCACTGATCAACAACTAAGTGCACATATAGGAATAATATTTATCGAGCATCAGGCGGATGGGAGGGGGAGGAGGGGATGGGTATATACATACATAACGAGTGCGATGCATACTGTCTGAGGGATGGACACACTTGAAGCTCTGACTGGGGGGGGTGGAAGGCAATATCCATAACCTAAACATTTGTACCCCCATAATATGCAGAAATTAAAAAAAAATAATAAATGGGAGCTGATCAAATTAAAAAGCTTCTGCACAGCCAAGGAAACTATCACAAGAGCAAACAGACAACCTACAGAATGGGAGAAAATATTCACATGTTACACATTCATTAAAGGGCTAATAACTAGAATTTATTTAGAACTCAGGGAAACCAGTAAGAAAAAATCAAACAACCCTACCAAAAGGCATGCAAAGGACATGAACAGAAACTTTTAAAAAGAAGATAGACTAATGGCTAACAAACATGAAAAAATGCTCAATATCTCTAATCATCAGGGAAGTGCAAATCAAAACTCCAATGAGACATCACTTATCTCCAGTGACAACGGCTTTTATCAAAAAGTCTCCAAACAATAAATGTTGGCGTGGATGCGGAGAGATAGGAACACTCATACACTGCTAGTGGGACTGCAAACTAGTACAACCTCTGTAGAAAGCAATATGGAAATATCTCAAGGAAATACAAGTAGAATTACCATTTGATCCAGCAATCCCATTACTGGGCATCTACACAAAAGAACAAAATACATTCTTTAAAAAAGACATCTGCACTGGAATGTTTATAGCAGCACAATTCACAAGTGCAAAGATGTGGAAACAACCCAAGTGTCTATCAATATGTGAGTGAGTTAATAAACTGTGGCATATGTATACCATGGAGTTCTACTCAACTACAAAAAACAATGGTGATCTAGCATCTCTTGTATTATCCTGGATAGAGCTGGAACCCATTCTAGTAAGTGAAGTATCACAAGAATGGAAAAACAAGCAACACATGTAGTCACCATCAAATTGGTATTATCTGATCAACACTTAAGTGCACATATAGTAATAACATTCATCGGGTGTTGGGCCAATGGGCCGGTGTCACCCATCCTCTCCTGCCCCCCCCCCATGAGTTGGTACACACCGTCTGGGGGATGGATACGCTTGAAGCTCTGACTCGGGTTGGGCAAGGGCAATATACGTAACCTAAACATTTTTACCCCTGTAATATGCTGAAATAAAAAAAAAAGAAACTTTATAAGCATTGAAAATAAAAGTAGTTGTGCAAAATAAATAAATACAAATAAAAAATTTAAAAAATAACTACCATAATGTTTTAAGAGATAAATAGTATAAAAAGATATAAACAGAAAGAACAAAAAGTGTGTGGGGAAGTACCACTAAAATGCAGAGTTTCTTTTAGCGTTCTCTTTGCTTGTTTGTTTATTGTAAGCAGAATTAAGTTGCCGTCAGTTTCAAATAATTTGTTATAAGATCTTTTTGCAAGCCTCATAGTAACCTCAAAGCAAAAAACATACAACAGATACATAAACATGAAAGGCAAGAAATTAAAATACACTACCAGAGAAAATCATTTTTACACGAAGGAAGACAGGAAGGAAGGAAGGAAGGAAGGAAGGAAGGAAGGAAGGAAGGAAGGAAGAAAGGACCACAAAACTATCAGAAATCAAATAGCAACATGGCAGTAGTAAGTCCTTACCTACTGATAATAACATTGAATGTGAATGGATTAAACTCTCCAATCAAAAGACGTAGAGTGGCTGAATGGGTAAACAAAAAAGACCCAACTGTATACTGCCTATAAGGAAACTCAGTTCACTTATAAAGACACACATAGAGTTAAAATAAAAGGATGCAAAAAGATATTCCATGCAAATGAAAACCAAAAAAGAACAGGAATAGCTATACTTTTATCAGATAAAACAGATTTCAGGAAAAAAACTGTGAAAACATACAAAAAGATCATTATATAATGATAAAGGTGTCAATTTAATAAGAGTACATAATAATTCTAAAGATATATATGCACTCAACACTGTATCACCCAGATATATAAAGCAAATATTATCAGAGTAAAAGACAGCGATAGACCACAATACAATAGTCTCTGGAGACCTTAACACCCCATGTTCAACACTGTACAGATCATCCAGAGGGAAAATCAACAAAGAAACATCAGACTTAATCTGCATTATAGAAAAAAAAATGGACCTAATAGATATTTACAGAATGTTTCATTCACCAGCTGCAGAATAAACATTCTTCTCTTCAGCTCATGGCTCATTCTCCATGATAGACCATATGGTAGGCCACAAAACAAGTAAAAAAATATTCCAAAAAGTTTAAATTATATCAAGTATTTTTTCTGATCACAATGGAATAAAACCAGAAATCAGTAACAAGAAGAACACTGGAAACTATACAAACACATGAAAATTAAACAATATGCTCCTGAATGATCAGTGGATCAATGAAGAGATTAAGAAGGAAATTTAAAAATTTCTCAAAACAAATGAAAATGAAAATACAACATGGCAAAAACCTAAGGATACAATAAAAGCAGTACTAAGAGGAAAGTTTATAGCAATAAGCGCCTACATCAAATAAGTAGAAAAACTTCAATTAAACAACCTAACAATGCCTCTTAAAGAACTAAAAAAAAACAAGAGCAAACCAAACCCAAAACTAGCAAAAGACAAGAAATAATAAAGTTCAGAGCAAAAAAATTGAACCAAATATACAAAGAACAACAAAATGAAGTTAGTTTTTTGAGAAGATAAATGGAATTGACATAACTTTAGCTCAAATAAGAATAAAGAGAGAAGACTCAAATAAATAAAATCAGAGGTGAAAAAGGAGACATTACAACTCATAACACAGAAATTCAAAGGATCATTAAAGACTGCTATGTGCACCTATATGTCACTAAATTGGAAAACCTAGAAGAAATAGATAAATTCCTAGACACATATACCTACCAAAATTGAACCAGGAAGAAATCCAAAATCTGAATAGACCAATACCAAGTAATGAGGTAGAAACAGTAATAAACAGTCTGTCATCAAAGAAAAGTCCAGGACCCAGTGGCTTCACTAATGAATTCTACCAAGCATTTAAAGAAGAACTAATACCAGTCCTACTCAAATTATTTCAAAAAATCTAGGAGAGGAGAGTACTACCAAACTCATTCTATGAGGCTGTTATCACCCTAATGCCAAACCCAGACAAAGACACAACAAAAATGAAAACTTCTGCATAATATCTTTGATGAGCTTAGATGCAAAAATCCTTGCCAAGATACTAGCAAACTGAATTCAACTGCACATTCAAAAGATTATTCATCATAATCAAGTGGGATTCATCCCATGGATGCAAGGATGGTTCAACAAATGCAAATCAATCAATGTGATACATCATATCAACAGAGTGAAAGACAAAAACAATATGATCATTTCAATTGATGCTGAAAAAGCATCTGATAAAATACAACACCTCTTCATTATAAAAACTCTTTAAAAAAACTGGGTATAGAAAAAACATACCTCAACTCACTAAAAGCCATATATAAAAGACCAACAGCTAATATAGTGAACAGAGAAAAACTGAAAGTCTGTAAAATCTGGAACAAGACAAAGATGCACACTTTCACGAGTTATTCAACACAGTACTGGACGTTCTTGAGCAATCAGACAAAAAGAAATAAAGGACATACAAATTGGAAAGGAAGAAATAAAATTAGTCTTGTAGACATGAAATTCTTATATTTAGAGAAATTCAAAGACTCCAGCAAAATCCTATTAAAACTGTTAAACAAATTCAGTAAATTTCAGGATACAAAATTAACATACAAAAATCAGCAGCTATTTCTATATGCCAACAGAGAACAATCTGAACAAAAAAACAAGAAAAGTAATTCCATTTACAATAGCTACAAATAAAATAAAATATCCAGGAATAAACTTAACCAAGAAGTGAATGATCTCTACAATGAAAACCATAAAACAATGATTTAAAAAAAAATGGAAGAGGAAGCAAAAAATGGAAAGATATTCCATGTTCATCAATTGGAAGAACTGATATTGTTAAAATGTCCATACCACTCAAAGTAATCTACAGATTAAATGCCATCCCCATCATAATACCAATGACATTCTTCATAGCAATAGAAAAAAATAATCATAAAATTTATATGGAACCACAAAAGACTCAGAATAGTTAAAGCCATTCTTAGTAAAAGAACAAAACTGGAGGAAGCATACTATCTGACTTCAAATTATACTACAGAGTTGTAGTAACCAAAACAGCATGGTACTGGGACAAAAACAGACATATATGTCAATGAAACAGAATAGAGAACCCAGAAACAAATCCACATATCTTTGTCATGAAAACGAGTGAACTCATTTTTGACAAAGTTGCCAAGAACCTACATTTGGGAAAGGACAGTCTCTTTAATAAGTGGTGCTGGGAAAACTGGATATCCATATGCAGGAGAATGAATCTAGGCCCCTATCTCTCTCCATAAATAAAAATCAAATAAAAATGGATCAAAGACTTAAATCTAAGACAAGAAACTAGGAAGCCACTAAAAGTAACCATTCATTGGTGAAACTATTCAGAACCTTGGTATGGGCAATTATTTCTTGAGTAATATCTCAAAAACATAGGCAACCAAAGCAAAAAAATGGAAAAATGGGATCACATCAAGCTAAAAAGGTTCTGATCAGCAAAAGAAACAATTAACAAAGTGAAGAGATAACACACAGAATGGGAGAAAATATTTGCAAACAACTTACCCATCTGTCAAGGGATTAATGACTAGAATATGTAAGGAGTGCGAAAAATCTGAATAGATATTTCTCAAAAGAAGACATATAAATGGCCAACAGGTATACGAAAAAATGCTCCACATCATTAATCACCAGCAAATTGCAAAACAAAACTTTAATGAGATGTCATCTCCTCCCAGTTAAAATTGCTTTTTCCCAAAAGACAGGTAACAAATGCTTGTAAGGATGTGGAGAAAGGGAAAACCTTGTACACTGTTGGTAGGAATGTAAAGTAGTACAAACACTATGGAGAACAGTATGAAGGTTGCTTAGAAAACTAAAATTAGAACTACCATATAACTCAGAATCCCCACTGCTAGGTATTCGTCCAAAGGAAAGGAAATCAGTATATTGAAAAGATATCTGCACTCCCATGTTTATTGCAGCACTATTCACAATAGTCAAGATTTGGAATCAACCTAAGTGCTCATCAGTGGATGAACGGGTTAAAAAACTGTGGTTATATGCACAACAGAATATTATTTAGCCATTAAAAAATCCTGCCATTTGCAGCAAGATGGTTGGAACTGGAGGTCATTAAGCTAAGTGAAATAAGCTAAGCATAGAAAGACAAATGCTGCATGTATGCATTCATACATAGGAGCTAAAAAGTAGATCTCGTGGACATAGAGTGCAGAAACCAGAGGCCAGGAAGTGTACTGGTGATGGAGGATTAAGGGAGATTGATTAATGGGTACACATCTACAGTTAGTTAGATGAAATAAGACCTAGTGTTTGATAGATCAGTAGGGTGACTATCGTTAACAATATTGTACATTTCAAAATAGCTAGAAGAGAATAATTCAAATGTTCCTAGAATAAAGAAAAGTATTTATGATGATGGATATCTCATGTATCCCAATTTTATCTTTACACATTATATGAATGTATCAAAATAGCACATGCACCCTGAAAATATGTACATCTATTGTGTATCAATAAAAAATGCTCAGCACATAAAAGGAAGTTTTCATATAATCATTTGATTTCCCCTCTGATAGTGATGCCTCATTCTTTTGTTCGTTCATTCATTTAGTTAATAAATAGTTGTTTAATGTCTATAATATGCATCTTTTATTATATATCTAGTTATTTTTTATAAAAGGACCTATTTGAGTGCTATGTAATTTTTTGTTGTTTTTGATTTACTTATTCTTTCAAATATCACCATGTTTTAACTCCTGTAGCCTTATAATATCTGTTATAACATCTGGTATGGGTTGTCCCTTCTCACTATTCTTCTTTGCATTATTGTCTCTTGTTGCATTATTACCTGATTATTCTCATAAATTAATCATTAAATAATAAGGCTATTTAATAACCTAAATAAATATTCAGGTTAATATTTAACTGTCTTTAATAAATAAATATAAAGTTCATGTTCCTATTTTAATTTTTGTGAAGTTACAGTAAAATGGCAAAGTATTTGGGGTCAGCTAATCATCTGTTCAATATTCTGTACATTTAAACCGAGCCTTAACCCTGGCCATCTAGCTAAAAATGGCCTGGTCCAGAGTGGTGGCTGAGGAAGAATAACAGGTAGTCCCAGAGCATAATCGCAAACTAAGACAAGAATCCCTACTCTACTGCTTATTAATAATTTGACCTTGGAGAGTTTACTCATCTATAAAATCTGGATAATAATTCCTAGTTCATAGGGTTACCATGAGTGTTGAGTGAGTCAATGCATGTAAAACTCATGACATGTACTAAGTGCTCAATAAAAGATAGCTGGTTAAAGACACAAAAAGACAAATACTGTATGATCCACTCACTTACATGTGGAATCTAAAACAGCCAAACTCATAGAAACAGAGAGTAGAAGGTAGTTACTAGGGATAGGAAGGTGGGGGAAGATTTTGGAGATTTTGGTCAAAGGATATAAACTTGCAATTATAAGATGAATAAGTGATGGAGACCTAATGACACTAGTTAATAATGATATTGTATACTCGAAAGTTGCTAAGAGAGTACATATATCTTAGTATCCTCACCACAAAAAAAGGTAAGCATGTGATGATATGCTAATTAGCTTGCCTGTGATTTCACAATGTATGTATACATCAAAACATTACATTTTACACTTTGTACAATTTTTGTCAATTATACCTCCATAGAGCTTAAAAACAAAAACAAACAAATGAAACATACAAGAAAATGTAGCTAGTTAAAACCAATGTGACTTTGTATTTAACTCAGGCGTTATGTAAATAAGCCACAGTCACACAGCTAGTACATGATAGATCTGGGATGTGAACCCAGGTTTGTCTGATTCCAAAGCCCATGTTCCTCTTATTATATCACACTGTATCAATATGATTCCAAGTATGTATACAAGCAGTTCATTACATTGTAAAAGAAAGCTGCCTAGTAATGAAAAGATAGCTGTTTATGACCAATATGATTGTATTGTTTATTTTTATTTTATTTCAGCATATTATGGGGGTACAAATATTATTTTTAAAGTGCAATATAGTCCCCAATCTTCCAAACCTACCATCCTTCGAGCCTTGTGATAATGTAGACTTTGCAGTTGAAACACAGTCCCACATCATTTATGAAAACTACCCCAGCTAATTCACCAGAATGGAGGCAGAATAGAGCACTAGGTAAAAGTGCATAGGTTCTAGAGCCACACTGCATGGATTGAAATACAAGTGCTGCCACTTGCCAGCTTTTTTACTTTGGCCAAATTCCCTGACTCTTCAGTACCCAAGTTTTCTTATCTGTATAAAATGAGTACCACACTCAATAAAGTTGTTGGGAGGATTAAAAGAGTTAACATTAAGTATTTAGAAAATATGTGTCACATAATTGAGGTACTCATAAATACTAGGTATTATTATCATTGGTCCTTCATCTTAACTTTACATAGCACCTTTCATATTGGTACTAGATTAAATGTTTAATTTTATTTAATTATGAAGCGTTTTGTACTTATCTGTTAGGTATGTGTCATGTCTTTTCAACTAGTTTGAAAGCTCCTGGGGTAAGAACAATTTATTGGACTTTGAGTCTTTCATACCATTTAGCACACTATTAAGCACAGTGTGCTTGCTGAACAAATCCTTGTGTATTGAAATTGTGTGTTAGCCTCAGTGTGAAGGACAGTCAGAAAGAATCCTTGATGTCTTTTACAGTAATCTACAGTATCCTTGTCATCTCCCATTGCTCTACAGAACCACACAAAAGCTTCCAGGCCTGACAAGTAATGGCCGAGTCCCCAGGATCTCTGTGGCTTGCTTCATGAGCTTCATGATTCTCTAGGATGCAAGACACAGATGCAGAGAGAATGTAATTGAGAATTCTATCTTCTGCCCACAAAGCCTATAAGCCTGGACTCCAATGGCTCTTAGCTGGATGTGATTGGTATTGGTCCCCTGCGATGGAATCTCAGGAGAGGGCTAAAAAATGATGGAAATTCCTCAAAGTTCAGATATAGGGGATAGAGAAGAATGGGGTTCCTGGTGGGTAAGTAATAGGGGATAGTCTCTTCTGGGAAAATAACCTGTAGGCTTTTTACTAAGCCTAGGTGGAAGTGTGAAAAATGGAGGAGGCTGCTAACCCATACAATGCCACCAATACTAGCAAGCAGAGATTGGGTTGTCATCTAAATTCAGGCTCTGCAACTAGGCAGCCTGGGTGTGGATCTTGGTTGTGTTGCTTGATAGTTAGATGACCTTTCTTTTGGAAAGAAGGAGCAAAGGATCAGAAAGCAGATGCTGAAGTTAGAAACACAGAGGGCTTTGGCTTAAAAACCCCTATTGCTTTGACTTTTTGTTATCTGAGATGTGTGACAATGTTACCTGCTGCTTTCACTGTAAGCTGCTGAGGAGCCAAGACCTTGAGAATGGCATGTCATAGACACTCAATAAAGTGCCAGAACAAGTGTTTTTTCCTCACAGTGTGTAGCTGTATAGAATGCATTGCACAATTGGGAAGATTACTTATAACTACCAGCAACACAGCAAATCCAGAAGTTTTACCCAAGTTATTTTGCCCTTTACCCTCATCCATAGTATATGCATCATTTAGAGCCTCAGATCAAACCTCTCTTCTTCTTCATGATCATTAATTCCCACTTTTTTCTGGAGTCCTCTGTTTTCTCACCTACCTATTATTAGAATATTGCACCATAATGGTATAGCACTGTGTGGGGTTTTTGGTGGGGGAAGGGTGATGGTGCACACATAGGGTGGATTACTTACTCATACACATACAGTCCCAAAGCGAACTATTTTTGTGGGTCATTTAAATTGATCATATTCATGAGTCCAAGAAACCAGACACATCGTTTACCCATCTCACTTTGGCATATTCCAAGATTTGAGGTAGGGAAGAGAAGGTAGTTGTTTTAGAACCTCATATTTTTTTTAAAAAAAGTAATTCACTTAGCTCCAGTGCCAATAAAAACCCTCTATGGTTTCCTCATTATCTGCTCCCATGGTTTTCAGAGTCACCCAGCAAGAGAGTTATTAATCCAGAACATGTGAGTACATGTTGGAGTCTCCATTTACTGAGACAGACTCAAAAGTCTCAGCTAGAAATAGACTGCAAGCCTTCTCTCAGATGGACTTTTCCAGATTGCATTACTTCTGCAAGCTCTACTTGGTCCTTGGTCTAAAGCTGTGAGCTAAAAGAATTAGAAATTATGGACCATATCCATTGGCCTCTATCATGCCCCAAGGAAGTCATGGCATCTGGCTTGGTCCCTTTTCTTCCCCCTCCACATTAAACAGAGTTCATGGAAATCCTTTCTTTATGACAAGAATTCATTTTAAATTTGGATGGCACTTCATAGTTTATTAAAAGTTTCCAAATATATTATTTCATTTTAGATCTTAAAAATCCATGAATTTGACAAGGAAACCATATTAACCTTACTTTATAGACAAGAAAGGTAAAACCAAGAGAGATGAAGCATCTTGCCCATGGTTACATAGCTCATAATGACAGAGCTGAGAGTCAAACTCAGGTTTTCAGATTTGAAATCTGATACACTTTTTACTTCTTTGTTAATAAGCCTCTCAAAATTTTCCTCTTTTCTGGGGCCTAACCTCATCAAGGTGTTAACCTTAATCATCATTCAAATGCTTTTTGACTTAGCTATTTGCAAGAGACTGAGTTTAGATCTCTGAACCATATATTTACCTTGATTTAGAGGTTGCTCCTTTATTGTTTGGTTTTGTGCCACCTGATTGCCACATCATCTCAGATTTACAGAACTAGTATTTGTACCATTTCATGAGAATGTTTATGTTCCATATTATGGCTCAACAAAAAGCTACCATTCTGGAGAAATTTCTCAACAGTCAACTGAACAAAATTTCCCAATAATAATTGTTATCAGCCTCCTTTCCTAGTTCCGGCAGTGCTTACTCAGTGACCTTATAAATAATGTCCATGGGGGCAGAGATAAAGATTATGCATATAATCAACCACATGTGGACTTCCCTTTACCAAGGCTGATTTGACTACCGTCCCTACTGAGTACCCAAACTGCTAACAGCAGAGGTCCATGCTAAGACCCCAATTGTGCCCCATTCCCCAGAATGACCATAGCCACCTGGTAGCAGGTTGATTACTTTGGATGCCCTCCACTGTGGATGGGAAAGCCACTTGTCCTCTCTGTAAATAATACTTACACCGATTTGGATTCGCTTTTCCAGCTTGCAATACTTCTATCAGCATTACCACCCATAGACTTAATGAATGTCCATTTTATTGCCATTGTATCACAGACCTTGTAAACCAGGAGCAGATATCCTGGCAGAAAAGTGCAAAAGCCTATAAAAATTCAGTTACAGAGTCTCCAGGAGTTAACACCTAAAAATGAGAGGTGCTATTTTACAAGAAATGGCATATGATCTGAACCGGCAGCCAAAAGACTGTACTGTTTATGTCATAGCCAGTATTCTGGGAACCAAGAGGTAAATGTTAGAGTGGCTCTTCTCAATATTACATCTAATAGCCCACTCACAAAACTGCATCATTACCCTGGTTTAGAGTTTATAATTATCTGAGTACTTAAGGGAGGTATGTTTCCTCTAGGACACACAAAAACATGCCTGCTATCTAGAAGATGAGACAGCAACCTGTCTATTTTGGACGGCTCATACCATTAGAAGAACAGCCAAATTTGGAGTTTCAGGGCTGGATGGTATGTCATGGAGTTACTACTGTGGACTGAAAGTAGGAAGGAATGTCTGGGATACAGAGGATCCTTCAAGCCAGCGGTATAAGTTAAAAGAGAAGATTTGGACAACCACATGCAGGCAGGACCACCGAAGACCATGATACATTAGGAATGAAGGTTTAGGTCATGCCTGAGCTAAGAACCTTGATCAGCTTGTGTGCTGATTGAGAGCAAAGGAAACATGGACTGAATTAGAGGAAAAATTACAGAAAAAGGACTATAATATCTATCCAAGTTTTGTCTTTGTTGTGAATTATCCATATTCTCCTCTGTCTTAATCTGTCTTATGTTGCTATAAAGGAATACCTGAAACTAGGTGATTTATATATTTTTTTAAAGATTTATTTGGCTCACAATTTTGATGTCTAGAGAAGTTCAATATTGGACATCTTGTGAGGGCCTCAGGTTGCTTCCACTCATGGCAAAAAGCAAAGGGGAGCCAGTGTGGACAGAGATCACAAGAAAAGAGAAGAAGAAAGAAAGCGAGGGGGAGGTGCCAGTCTCTTTTTAGCAACCAGCCCTCATGGGAACTAATAGAGTAAGAAATCATTCACCCCTGAGGAAGGGCATTAATCTATTCATGAGAGATCCACCCCATGACCCAAATACCTCCCATTAGGCCCCACCTCCAACATTGGGAATTGTCTTAGTCCATTTAGTGCTGCTATAAAGGTAATACCCAAGGCTGAGTAATTTATTTAAAAAGTAGATTTATTTGGCTCACAGTTCTGCAGGCTGTACAAGAAGCATGGCACCAGCATCTGCTTCTGGTGATGACTTCAGGTTGTTCCCACTCATCACAGAAGGTGAAAAGGAGCCAGTGTGCAGAGATCATATGACAAGAGAGGAAGCAAAAAGGGGGAGGTGCCAAACACTATAACAACCAGCTCTCATGGGAACTAACAGAACATGAACTCAAACCATGAGGACTGACACCAAGCCATTCATGAGGGATCTTCCTCCAAGACACAAACACCTCCCACTAAGCCCCATATCCAACACTGGGGATAAAATTTCAACATGATGTTTGGAGAGGACAAATATCTCAACCATAGCACCCTCTCATTCTACTATTTTATACACAGTGATTAACTTTATAACATAGTCTCTAGTTTATAGAATATCAGACAGAATTGTGATGGAACTAGAGGATGAATGTATATCATCCAAAGATCCTGAACTTAGAGCTTGCTATAGTAACTAGTCAAAATTTGAGATGCCACCCTTTGACATGTTTTCATTTATATCAGAAAAAGTTGCATTATGTTATGTGGAGGCATTTGTTGTTGTAAAATTAAAGTATGAAAAAAAAGAATATATGTTGATACTAGTCACTCAAAGGTATAGAGTAAATAAGACATTAAATAATTTTTGGCCACTGTTTTAGGACTGCTTCACCAGGAGGGATTCATTTATTTTTAATTAATAATTTGCTTAATTGACAAATAAAAATTATATATAGTTATTGCACACAACATGTTTTGAAACATGTATACATTGTGGAATGGCTAAATTAAACTAATTAACATATGCATTACCACACTTACTTATTATTGATTTGTGATGAGAACACTTAAAAATCTACTCTCTTAGCAAGTTTGAGGAAAACAATACATTGTTATTGACTACAGTCACCATGTTATACAATAGATTGCTTGAACTTATTCCTCTTATCTAACTGAAATTTTGTATCCTTTCATGTCTTTCCAAACCCACTCACCACCACCTTAAGTCCCTCATAACCACCGTTCTACTTTCTACTTCTATAAGTTGAACTTTTTTAGATTCTACATATAAGGAACACAATGAAATATTTGTCTTTTCTGTGCCTGGCTTATTTCACTTAATATAACATTCTCCAGGTTCATCCATGTTGTCACAAATGGAAGAAGTTTAGGAGTTTCTTCTTTTTAAAAAGGCTGAATAATATTCCATTGTGTGTGTGTGTGCATCACATTTTCTTTACATGGATTACATATCTTAGCTATTGTGAATAGTGCTGCAATGAATATGGGAGTGCTGGTAACTCTTTGACATACTGATTTGATTTCCTTTAGACATATACCAAACAGTGGGATTTCTACATCATGTGCTATTTCTGTTTTTAGTTTTTTGAAGAATTTCCATAATGTTTTCCATAATGGCCACACTAATTTACATGCCCACCAACAGTGTGCAATGGTGCCTATTTCTCCACATCCTCTCCAAAACTTATCTTTCATTTTTTTTGACAATGAAAATAGCCATTCTAACAGTTGTGAGGTGATGTCATTGTGGTTTTAACTTGCATTTTTCTGATGATTAGTGATTTTGAGCATTTTTTCATATACCTATTGGCTATTTTTATATCTTCTTTTGAGAAACATCTGTTTAGAACTTTGGCTCATTTTTTTTTATTTCAGCATCTTATGGGGGTACAAATGTTTAGGTAACATATGTTGCTTTGGCCCCACCAAATCAGAGATTCAAGCATGTCCATCCCCTAGATAGTGTGCACTGCACCCATTAGGTATCAATATATCCATCTCCTCCTCCTCCCTCCCACCTGGCCGACACCCGATGAATGTTACTATTATACGTGCACATAAGTGTTAATTGGGTTATTTTTTCTTAGTATTGAGCTGTTTGAGTTCCTTATATATTTTGGGTATTAATCCCTTATCAGATGTGTAGTTTTCAAATATTTTCTCCCATTCTGTACATTATTTTTCAATCTGTTGATTGGTTCCTTGTCTGTACAGAAGCTTTTTAGTTTGATGTAATCTCATTTGTCCATTTTTGCTTTTGTTTCCTATGCTTTGGGGTTCATATCCAAAAAATCATTGCCAAGACTAATGTAATGGAAGTTTCCCCCTATGTTTTCTTCTATTAATAGTAATTTTATAGTTTCAAGTCTTATATTTGTCCTTAATGTAGAGTTGATTTTTATATATTGTGTGAGATAACGGTCTAATTTCATTCTTCTGCGTGTGAATATCCAGTTTCCCCAACATCATTTATTGAAGATATCATCATTTCCCCATTGTGTGTTCTTGGCACCTTTGTTAAAATCAATTGACCATAAATGCATGAATTTGCTTCTGGGCTCTCCATTCTGTTCTATTGGTCTATGTGTCTGTTTTTATGCCAATTCCATGTTGTTTTCATTGCTATAGACTTGTTAGTATATTTTGAAGACAAGGAGTGTGATGTCTCCAGCTTTGATCTTTTGTGGTTCCATACAAATTTTAGAATGCCTTTATCTATTTCTGTCAAAAATGTCACTGGAATTTTGATAGGGATTGCATTGAATCTGTAGAATTTTGGGGGTAGTATGTACATTTTAACAATATCAATTCTTCTAATCCATGAATACATGGTATCTTTTCACTTATTTGGGTTGTCTTCAATTTCTTTCATCAGTGTTTTATAGTTTTCAGTGTACAGGTCTCCATCAGAAGGGATTCTTGTGTGATTTATTCAGATAATGTTCTCAGGAAAATCCTGTGGGCAAATAAAGGAAACAGGATAAAGAAGCAGGACAACAAAGGGGAAGAGGCTAAGCAAGAATGTGATTTCAGATGAAGTCTAGCCTTAACCTGATCTTGCAGGTAGCTCTTGGTGTATAAATTGCTCTGAAGAGTCTATGTTACCTTGAGACAAAGGGTTGGGGATTTTGTACCACTTCCCTAATTACTCATTGGCTATGGACTACTTTAGGGGATGGATATAACTCTTAAGCACTTTGAGGTGAGGTGGCTTCAGTTGCCCAAGCATAGTGCTACAGAAAATGTTATAAATGTGAGCCTTTAGCAACAATACCCATAGCAGCTGAAGGATGGGCACAACAGATCAGTAAAAGGGATCCCTGAGGATCTAGGTGGAGAACAATGTCTTCTAGAACTGCTCAGACTTTTTGAACACTGTTCCTATATTTTGGAAACTCCTCACGTTCAAATTCTCAGACTCCTCAATAAAAAGCAGACAATTGCTTTACAAGCCTCCCTGCAGCTAGAGTATAGGCATATGACCTATGTTCCTTCAACCAAATGCACCTACTTAGAGTTTGAATTGGAAGTTAGTGATGCAGAGGAGCAGATCCTATGTGGACTTCATTCTTTCCAAGGCAAATGGAATGGCAGTTCCATTTAATTTGTAGAGGCAGCAGTTGCAAATGTTCTAGGGGTAGCATCTGGCGCTCACAGTAAGTAATATTGGCAGTTGTCAATGCCTTCTAGCCAAAGAATAACAGGAACATATCTGAGTAGTTAAACAAGTCATTGAACCCTCACTGCTGCAAGGGAAAATGCACACTGCAGTGAGAATGTTAAAGGGGACTTATTATAGGATTTGGGCTTGTGCTAGGTGACTTGGGCAAGGGTTTAAAGAAGCAGAGCTTCACTCCGGATTGGATGTTGTCAGGAAGTAGGGATAATTCTATGATTGATATCTCAATAAATCTTACTTAGGAGTGAAAAAGACTAAGTTTGTAGTTAGTAAAGACCAAGGCTAAGTTTGTAGTTAGTAAAGTAGCAGCAGTCACTCATATTAGCCAGGGTAGGGAGAAAGAAGCAGCAGTCACTCGTATTAGCCAGGGTAGGGAGATGTCTCATCATTTCTGTGGTTTTTGGCAATGTTTAGGTTTTTGCATTGATCCATCACCCTCACAAGTGGACCCCTGTCTGATGTTGATAGTGTGAGAAATTGTTCATGTTCAAAAGAAGAACACCAAAGCCTAGCTATGAGTTTCAGACCAGTTCTTAGCAACACCAAGGCCTGGGTCATAGCTTTATCAATGCCACCTCCCTCAAGATAGTCTCTACCTTTCTATTTCTCATAATCCAAACTGTAGTCTTTATGCCTAGCTGTTCTTTCAGTGGCATCTCCATTTCTGCCTTGTGATTTTGAGTGCTATCTTTCCTTGTCCTGCCTCTAAGCTTGGTACTCTGGCTTTCTCAGAGATTGTGTGAGCTTCTAAAGAGCCTCAAATAATTTATTTTCAATAACTTATTTTCTCCTTAAACTAGTCAGATTTGGGTTTAGGTTCTTTACAACTAAGAACCCTAACTGATAAGCATCATCTCTACTCCTACTCCTCAGCTCCCAGAACAACATAGATTGGCACTTCCTATTAGGATATAAAAAACAAGATTGGCTAAGGGATTCCTGGATCTTTGGAAGAGTGAATTGTCTTTGAGACTCTTTGGATGTTCACTGTCATATTCAAGGGTCAGACTGTGTTAGTATCTGTAGGGAATAGGACAGAGTCAGATAGTGAGGGATCCTGGATTCTTATGGGTTAAGAATCAGACTTACTCTGTCTTTATTCGATCAGCTATAGGTCCCTTACCTCCAGCAAGGTAAGAATATATGTTAGACAAAGACACAAATATGACTAGGAAATGAGACCTTGCATAATCAAGTGCAAGACCATAGACTTGGAAAGCAGGGAAAGGAGATTCTATTGTAGGCTATTGCCATGGAGAAGGCTTTATGGAGTGATTGCAATAGAAGGTAGATGATGAGGGAAAAGAAGGCTTTGACTCAAGCAATGAGGGAGAAGAACATTCAACTGAGGATAGTTAGCTCAGCCTCCAAGCTTTGACTTTAGATAGTAACTTTAGGCCACTAGTGACCCTAGGCTTATTGCTTGTAATGACCTCAATGTGTTCATAAGCCATGGTCTTGATCCATGTTACTGACTCCAAATCACTGGATTCTACAACAGATCTTTCCTCACTAGAATGCAAGTTCCATAAAAGCCAGAACCTTTTCTTTTTCATGTTTGTATTACTAGCTCCTTAAATAGTGGTTGACACATAGCAGAACCACATTAAATATTTGTTGACTGAATGGATGAGTGAATAAATGGATGGAGAAACTGTATGAATTATTTCTAACACTGTCTACTTATGGAAAGAGACCAAAAAAAAAATCTTCCAAGCTTCACCAATTTATTTCTTGTGTTCTGTCTCTTCCAAAAGCATTCTAATGATCCCCAAACCTTCAGGAATAGCTTTATTTCTTAGGCTCTCAGCTTGCTGCTGACAAGTTCTTGTGTAGCTTCAGTTGAACCTTTATCGTGCAATCAGCCCAAGAGACACTGAACATAGCTCTGCATTCTAGGCCAATTACACTCAGCTGAACTGGGATATTAATTAGGACATAGAGAAGAAGTGTTCCATTCAGAGATCTGCAGCTAAAAGAGTAGGTTTCTTCTGAGTCAGGGACCATTTCCAATAAGCAGAGAGGAGATACACGTCATTCAGTTTAATAGCATCAGGCTTGATCCTAGAGTCAACAGGCAATTTTACCTCCAATTTTTTTTGGGGGGGGAGGGCAAGCCTCCTGTTTAGTCTGCTTACAAAAATTGCCACATGTAATTCACTGCAATCGTAAAAACTGGCCATGTATTTTCATTGGAGCTGTCTACATTTACCTAAAAAGTTTTACTTGGATACTACCTCTCATCTTGCCCCAAACACACACACACACACACACACACACACACACACACACATATCAGATCTTTTGCTAAGTGAGGTAGCTATTGTTACAGCAGTCCTGAGAGCAAGAAGGTAATTATTACTAACTGGTCACAGGGTTTTTAGTGATGCTTGGGGAAGCCAGAGAGCTGAGTTAGTTTTTTAGACATGAGGAAATTAGAGAATGTAGAAAAATGATTGGGAGCTGGAGGAGGGTGGCCATTAGGGAGGTGGGGGATAAGAAAAACAAACTGCCCATTTCACAATTTTATTTAGGGCCATCACGGACCCTGTCTTCCCAGGATTTGATTTAAAGTGACTGTAAAAGGATCAAATTGCCTGGCTCTGCCACTTACATGCTGTGAGACCTTGGGCAAGTAACTTAAAATCTCTGTACTTCAGTTTTTTTCATCTTAAAATGGGGTAATAATACTATCTACCTTATTGGGTTGTTGTGAGGATTAAAGGAGTTAATATATGTACAAGCACTTATAGCAGTGCCTAGCACATAGTAAGTGCTGTACAAGTCATAGCTATCATCATCATCATCTCATCATCATCATCATCATCATCATCATCATCATCATCATGTTGAGAGTACTTTAAATCAATCACCCTATTTTCCTTTACTCCCTGGATCTATATACCTTGGGAAACAACCTTTCTGTAATGAATTACTTCCTTGCATGGAAGAGGAGAGCTGGGAATTTGAGCTATCTGGAATTGGAGCAGAGCGCAGGTACTGAACTTTGATTCTAGGGAAGGACTCCAGGCGCTAGAAGTACCGGGGAACAAAAGGCTGCAACAGGTCTGTAGTATTAGATAAGAGTTTTGTAAAGGGTATTCTTTAGCTACTTATCTCAGTGTACCTGTTAAGAATTCTCTGCTGCAGACTTGTAAATTAAAATTCTGGGGGTGGGACCCCAGGAATCTGCATTTTTAACAAAGCGCCCAGGTTAGGTTTCTCGATGTAGAAAATAAAAATACATGATGTCCAATTAAATTTGATGCTCAGATGGACAATTTATATTTTATTAGAAATACATTCCAAATATTGAAAGTGACATACTTACACTAAAAATTATTTGTTGTTTTATCTGAAATTCAAATTTAACTGGGTGTGCTGTATTTTACCCAACAGAGTACATCTGATTCCAATGTACACTGAATTTCTTCAGAGGAACTTATGTTCTGGGCAAACTGTCTAGCCAAGAACTTGTGTCAGGGAAATTAGAGATGGCTGCAATTATTGAAACAGGGGTGTGAAGTAGGAACTTGGGCAAAGAGAAAGAACAAACTGCCTAGTTCACTAGTACTAGACAGAATCCAGGCAGTACATGAGGCAGAGTCAAGTGACTTCAAGTCACCCAAGCAGGGCTCTTTAAATTGGCCCCAAGGTCTGGATTTTTCCTAGAGCAATGGTTCTCAATGGGCAGAGAGTAGCCTTTTCCCAAAAATACACATTAGAGGGCTTGACTTATTGAATCATAAATTGAGGATTCAGAAGTGATTTTTTCAAAAAGCATCTCACATATTTCCAATACCACTCCCCAGCCCCCATTGTGAGAGCCACTATCATAGAGCTTCATCCTGCAAATAGAACAGAATGTCAGTTGGAGAACTATAAAATGTGCCTATTCTCTCTACCCTCGTTCAGCAGATGATAGGTCTCTTTAATACAACCCAGCCGGCCTTTTTCCACCCCTACCTCACAGTTTCTTCAATCCATTTGTACTAATAACAAGCAACTCTATAAGCCTTGCAGCCCTTTGGCAATTTCCTTCCATCACAGCTATTGCCAAGGTTTTAGCAGGCACTAGTGTGCACTACTGTTACTAGCTTGAGGAGACTGGATAGAGAGCTAGATCCATTTTTCTGACAGGGTTATATTCGGAAAGTTCCCTTGCTGTCATCATTTCAGTTGTGGGCTGTATTTACCGGTCTTGTTTTCCAGAGCCACATACCATCTATTGCATTGCACTGTTATCAGCCCAGCACAGCCAGGTTCTGCCTCCTGCCTACTGTCTTATCACATTTTCATTATGACCCAAATGTCAGCACAGAAGAGTCTACCTTCTGATGGATTAAGAAACTACTTATTCTGATGAGACTTCAATTCTTAATCCTGCAACCATGAAAGAAATGCCTTTTCATGGGAAGGCGCCACTGAACACTGGTGCCAATGGCCCAGCTTAATTGGTGTTTCCCACCAATTGTGCTACCCATCAATCCCAGGTGTGAGGTCAAAGGGATGCTTCCTAGCCAAGAAGGAAAGCTTTGTCTAAGCTGCTCCTCCACCCTCACCCCCACCCAAGCACCACCAAAGCCCTTTGGAGAATGTCCAGCATCTACAGCATTGGTTTATTCTGAAGTGACATTCCCAAACATTCCAGAGATTAATTGGCTACTGGTAGGAGAGAATAGAGGCCATGCAATATAGCCGGACAGGGAAAACACACAAATACAGACAGACACATACATTTTTTATTTCAAAACAAGGGGGAGAATTGAGGTCTAGAAAAACCATAGGTAAAAAAAAAATACCATATACCCAACCAAGGAACATTCCACAGTGCTTTAGCATTCCCATGGCACTGGCCAGTTTGTCTTGTATGAGAGCTAGTGGTATCATCTTATCTGTCCCCATACTCTCCTGGACTGTGAATTCCTTGAGGTTAGGAGCCATATCTTTTTATTCTCTGTTATTCACTCATAGCACTTAGCATAAGGCCTGGTTTAGAATAAGTACTTTATAAATATTTATAAAATAAATACAGAAAGATAGGCAACAGAAGAGAAAGTGTGGGGCAACTTTCTAATTTGGACCAAGTGTCAGCAGTTGAAGCCAAAGCAGAAAAAAGCAGTTATAGACCAGAGGAAATAGCAACAAAAGAACATAAAATGGACAGACCCCAACTTTGGCCAGCATTTGAGCTGTAAGTGGTCTTTCCCTGCCAGTAAGAATCATAGGAAAATTTAAGCTGCTTATGTGATCTGTTGTTGAGAAGATTTTTTGAAATGGGAAGACATTAATGAAGATAAACAAAATGAAAGGGAAAATATCATCTCACCTCTTGCTTGGTTCCACATGTGCCTTTCTGTTATCCCCCACTTTCTTCCCCCTAACTATGAAATCCTATCCATACTTTAAGGCACAGTTCCACAGATCTCCACAATGTTGTTGAAATTCATGTCTTATGTCTGGTTTTGATCCAAATAAGCCTTACCTTGAGAAAACCATAGACTTTTGGGCATTTGATGGTAATCACCATGTCTTATGATTTTTTCTGCATATTCCACGCACCTAGAATAGTGTTAGGCCCACGATAGGGGCTTAATAAATATTAGTTGATTGCCTGATTTATGGTGAATAGAAAACTAATCCTGCAGAATGCTGGAGATGATCCCTCTCCTATGGAAATAGTTTTAATTTGGCTTCATTAAATACAAAGCTAGGCATATCTCATGCCAAATAGGCCTGTTACCCTTCGGGGATTGTTTTTCATTGCCTAGTGGAATGGCAAGTCTGTTATGATTAAAGAATAGAAAATGTATCTACCTCTGGTGCAGCTGGTGCAGGAAATTGGAATGAGTGACATAAAACTCTTCAGTGAGATGACTGATGGTTTATGTTTTCTTTTTAATCAAGA
This sequence comes from Mirza zaza, assembly GCA_008750895.1. Taxonomy (NCBI): domain Eukaryota; kingdom Metazoa; phylum Chordata; class Mammalia; order Primates; family Cheirogaleidae; genus Mirza; species Mirza zaza. Next base: position 75,727 of record VSMD01108949.1, read on the forward strand.
AAAAAGGACTAGAAGCTATGGAAGAAACTTTAGATCCTATATTCCTTGATTGTTAAACAACAGTTACAGGCATCTGGCTTATTTCAAAGAATAGTCATAGGCCACACAAGGATGACATACCAAGAGATGGCAAGAAAAGTAAAGGGAATAGGATATGGTCAGAACGCAACAGATCAAAAGTAGGGATAAAGAATTCTGCAAGGCAAGTAGAACCCAGAAGATAAAAATTGTGGAGAGAAGGATAAGAAATCCTGCCAGGTTAAGAACCTGGGATACCTGGGGATGAGATGAATTAAGTTGTTACATTATTGACCTAAAGAGGAAATTTCTGGTTGAAAGAAATAAGCAGTCTTAAGAGACAATGAGCAGACATTACCCTGAACTTGATATATTTCAGGAAGAAAAGCCCAAATCCCAAAATTTTCCACCTAATACAGAAGTGTGGTAGGTAGTCTTCTAAGATTCTCCATGCCCTGCAATGACCCCTGTCTTCCAGGATTCACATCTTTGTGTAATCTACTTCTGCTGTATAGACCACTCCCCTAGTGTGTGGGTTGGATCTAGTGACTTGCTTCTAACTAATGGAAAATAGCAAAAATGAAGGGATGTCACTTCTGAGATTCAGTTATAAAAGACTGTGACTTCCATGTTTTTGGTGTACTCCTTTACTCTTGCTCTCTTTTGCTTGCTCACATTAACGAAGCCAGCTCCTATGCTGTGAACTTCTCTTGGGAGAGGCTCACATGGCAAGGAGCATAGGGCACCCTCTGGCCAACAGCCAGTGAGGAACTGAGTCCTTTACTCCAATAGCCTTCAAGGAGATGAATCCTGCCAGCAACCACTGAGTAAGCTTGAAAGCACATCCTATCTCAGTAGAACCTGGAGGTGACTGTGGCCCTGGCCATCACCTTGTTTATGGACATGAGAGACTATGAGCCAGAGAATAAAGCTAAGCTATCCTCAGATTCCTGATTCACAAATACCGTGCAATGATAAATGCATGATGTTGTAAGCCACTAACATTTGGGGTACTTTGTCATGCACGATGGATAACTAATACAACAGCAAAAGCAGCCTCTGCATTCATACATGGCAAGGGTAAAGGGCATGTGCTCTATGATGCTTTAAGGCTACAGGTGGCAGCAAATATTAGATTACAGTGCTGACCATTACAAGGCAGCAGGGAAGGGAACTATTTTAGAAATAAGATCCTAGAAAAGCCCCTGTCCTGTTGCTGCCGAATACACATAATGGAAACAGAATCAAAGACACAGAGAAGGAAGTTTCAAGGACCAGAGGTCAGAAACTAAAAAGGACTGGCAGCCTGAGGCAGCCTCACAGTTTAGTCAACGGCATCTATCTTTACCAGAAACATGGTGCAACAAAAATATTCTCTGTGACCTCCTTTTTAAGTCTTCACTTGAACAATGAGGACTTGGATGGGAAGGGGAAACAGAAGGTCCCTGTTATGTTTGTAGCTTCCTAGATGTGCAGTGTAAATCACAGAGGAAGTCAATCAGGAGGTGAAAGGGGAATATTAACCTAAGCAGGAGGTGATAGAAAGAGTGACAGGAGTGCCTGCAAATAGCCACTGAACCTATTCGTTGTTTTCTGGGACAGGGGTTGATGGGTGATGTGGGGCAGGATGAAGGTCACAGCTCAGGCAGCATGCATGCCCTTCCATTACCTGTGCTCCAGCTGCCTTTAGCCCTGAGCTTTCTGATGTATCAAAATGGTGGTGGGTGGGGAAGAGATTTTCAAAACTTGGGCTCTAAACATTTTCTCAGCCTTGTTTTTGATTCTCCATCTTTCTGGAGCAATGATGACACAGTGCTTTATATACATCACCACAGACACTGTCACAATGCTAGTTCTCTCCTGATTCCTGGGTCTCACCTTAGAAGCCCTGCCCTACTGTCATTTGTGCCCTTTCACAGTGCCAGAAAATCATTATCCAATATATTTCGGTGTTTGAGCCTCGCAAAAATCCTATGGAGTGGCTAAGACAGGTATTGTTATTCCTACTTTTTGGATGAAGAAACTTATACTCAGGGAAGTTAATCAATTGGTCTCAAAGCACACGGATAGTTAGTGGCAGAGTGGGTGGAGAAGCCAGGTCATTGGACTCCTAATACAACACCCTTTAAAAAAATTGTTCCATGTACTTCAGAAATACCTTGAAATAAAGTGTTACAGAAATGCCAATGTTCATCGCTGTATAATTATACTGGCCCTTTTAAAAATGAAAGGTTTGTTTTCCCTTTCTGACCTGGGTAATGACAGAAATGGCTTCATGTAAACAATACAAATAAGCCCTAAATGCAGGTTTTATGTTGCATTGGATGACTTCCAGAGGTCCCTTCACTAGTGTCTCTCAGTATTTCAAAGCTTTTCTCAAATAGTGATCCACAGTATACGAAAAGGTGTTCCTTCAAGGAAAGATGCTATGCTTATGCGATGGGGACCTGATGAGTTTAACAAAGATAAATGGGTTTCATTACTACAGGGCTTCTCAGAGCCTTTAATAAGGTTACAAGCAAAGTAAATCTACATGATTGGATTTACAATATGAAGCTTTCCCAAATTTATTTTACAATAGAATTCATTTTTCTCAGAGCATCTTGAGAAACTGGCATACATCAGAATTTTGTTGGGGAAATGTTGGTCTATGAACTATATAAAACGTGCTTTATAAGTTTATTATATTAATACATATGTCTTCAGTCCTGAAAATCATGAATGAAAATGATTGCACTAAGCACACTAAAAAATCTTCTAGGCTGTGTCTTGCTGGAAATGGTGGAGGGAATTGCACATTGGAACTATGCTGGAAACCTGTTTTGCTTCCAATAACAAGGAAAAGCCCTTCTCCCCTAACTACCAATGAGATGCAGTGGAGTTTGGGAAAGTGAGCCAAACACTTACACTCTCCACTGAGCAAGCACATGTCTACCCCAGCATGTTTTCTAAGCCCTCTGTGCAGCCCCTAAACAATTATAGGTTATGCTCCATTGTTCAGTCAAATAGCCCAGGAAGTTTCAGAGTGCAGCTAAAGTTCTGAATTTGATGTATTTTGAAAGAAACAGCCCTGGGGAAGAGAGAGAGAGAGAGAGAGAGAGAGAGAGAGACAGACAGACAGACAGACAGACAGACAGACAGAGAGACAGAGACAGAGAGAGACAGAGAGAGAGAGAGACTAGTGTTAGGCCAATGAATGTAGCCTTATAACTCTAGAATTTCAAAGTTCATTTTGTCAGATTGAGATGAGCACATGCATCAGCTGTCTTGGTAGACTTCTGAAGGAGCTCTGTGTGATTTTCTGGGACTCTCGGTTCATCGAGATTGGAAACAAACATAATCATACAGTGCTTTCCAACATAGCCAGCTTTATTCCTGCTCTTAGTCCCATCGTTCTGAAAAGATAATGTATTTTCTAAGAGTGATTGCCCCAGTTGTTTTCCTTAAATTGGGAGTAAAGCTCTGGCTTAGAAGTGCAATGTCCCAGAATATTAGAGCACAAGAAGACCTTGTGAAGCATCTAGTTTTGTTATGACTCAATTTAATTCTAGGGGAAATTGTTTTTAAAACTGTGTTTTTAAAACAGGACTACCTATTTTAAAGCCTGTAAAATAGGTAGTCCTATTTTATATAAAGTAGGACTACCTATTTTATATAAAAGCATGCTGTCTGATAGAAATATAATGCGAGTCACATATATAATTTTTAAAAAAGCATTCTGGTTGCTGTAAGCAGAATGAAAAGGCTGTAGCAGGACAAGACTGATGACAGCTCATCAAGTTTAGGTCATCCAGGCACCCAGACCAAGAAAAGAAAGTGGATTAAGAGTAAGAATGTTTGCTTTGCAAAAGACAGGCTTGAACTTTGAACCCCTCCCCACCAAAACAAAACTAACTAACTAAATTCTTTCTCTGAATTGTATTCTGCATCTAGGGGACAAAAACTACTCCAAATGTGAAAATGAGGGGTTTAGAATAGAACGGTGATATTCAAATGCCTGCCTGTAGGCCAAAAGCAATAATTAAATGGCTGCATCAAAATCACAGGAGGGGCTTGTTTAAAAATACACATTCCTAGTTCCCTTTGCCAGACATATTGAATCAGAATCTCTAAAGTGGAGCTTAAGAATCTGAATTTTTAACAAGTTCTTCACGTGATTCTGATGTATAGCCAAGGTTGAGAACCATTAGATTAAATGATCTACAGCAGTGGTCCCCAACCTTTTTGGCACCAGGGACTGTTTTCATGGAAGACAATTTTTCCATGGACTGGAGAGGGGAATGGTTTCGGTATAATTCTAGCACATTACATTTATTGTGCACTTTATTTCTATTATTATAACATTGTACTATATAATGAAATAATTATACAACTCACCATAGGTTGGGGACCCCTGATCTATAAGATCTCTTTGAGACATAACATTCACAGTTTCCTTTATTTAAAAATAAAGACAGACAGATCCACCACCTACTGTGCATCAGGAACTCTTCTAGACTTGCAGCCTTTCTCAACCAAGTTTCCACATCTGAACCACAGAGCATAGAAAATGATTTGTGTCACTATTTTTTCAGTTTTCCCAAGGATAGCCCATAATGATTACCATCATAGATGCATAAGAAAGAAGTGAATGTGTTATATTTAAGAACCACCTTAGGGCATTAGGGATTAGTTCTCCCCGGGTTGATAAAGGCTACTAGTAGAGAACAATTTGTGAAGAACAGAGGGAGGAAGTCTCTGAAATATATTATATCTATACTGTAGATGGTTCAGCTACGAGATGATGCTTCCAGCTGGCTGGCCCCCAGAGTGACTGTATAAAGCAGACCCCTTCTTTTTATCCCCTACCTACATCAGAAACATATAGTGGTCAATAAGTAAATCACTGTTGAGATTTGGAGATTAATTTATTACCACAGTGCAACTTAGTCTATCCTGAGGAAAGCAGTCACATCAAGAAATTTGAACTTTGTTCAAACATAAAGCTATTGAAGGGTTTGGAGCAGGATGAGTCACAGGATCAACTACACATTTTCCAAAGACCACTCTGACTGCAGTTAAAAATGGATTGGAGGAAGGCAAGAGTCAATGTAAGGATCAATTTGTTAATGAAATAATTATTGAATTCCTGTGTTCAGTCAACAAATAATTACTTTAAAACTCCTATGTGACAGGCACTGTGCTAAATGTTGGAGATAGAAGAATAAACAATATAATTATAGGTGGTTTTAAATACTGGAAGAAAAAAGCCAGGATGCTATGGAAGAGAAAAAGGAGGGACTATCTATTTTATATAAAAGCATGCTGTCTGATAGAAATAAAATGTGAATCACATAAATAATTTCTTAAAAAGCATCCTGGTCACTGTAGGCAGAATAAAAATGCTGTAACAGGACAAGACTGACAACAGCCCATCAGGTTTAGGTAATCCAGGCACACAGATCAATAAAAGAAGGTGGGTCAAGTAACAGGCACATCCTAACCTATGCATTTTGGAGAGTTGAGTCAAAGCCTTGAGCCAGAGGGAAGCCCTTAACCAGTGGAGAATGGTCCTGAGAGCCCTGTGCAAAGATACTCAGATAACATGGGAACAGCTGATAAACTTGATTCATCTTGGGTGAATACAATTTTCAAACCTCATGGAACTGAACACCTTAAGGGTTTGCATTTTATTGTGTATAAATTATACCTTAATAAGTTAAAACAACTGCATTCTGACAATTTGTCTTAGCCAATAGTACTTTCTGGTGAAGAACAGGATGTGAGCACAGCCATGTTCTACTGAAATTCCAATGGAAAAATTTGACTTGGGTAAGGCTCAAGTTTGCTGAAGAGACATCCATTAGTCAGAGAAAGGATGGTAATGCATGAAGTGATTCTATCATATTTGACTATTTACACGTTTGCTAAAGGTTTTGCAAGTAAAACCTATGTAACCCAGGCTTTAGATGATTCATATGTTTTTCCTCTACACATCCAGATGGCTACCATGCTCTCAATTCCTTTAAAGAATGGGCACGATCCCCAACTGATATTCAGAAGGAGAGAAATAGGCTTTTCAAATGTGCCCCAAACACACACACACACACACACACACACACACGCGCGCGCGCGCGCGCGCACACGAAACCTACATTCTAACCCACATGAAAAGAAAGTTAAAGTTTTGTCCCTGACCACAAGGCCATTTGATCTGTATACCAAGTCATTTGTGGTTGAACCTCCTACCCACCCCCACCCCTCCTCCACCACAATCATGGTTTCCTCTTCACATCATCTCCTTTGGAGATTTCTTTTCCAAGGGGAAACAAAATTTGTGTCAGAAAAAAACCTTCATCGGAGGACTGCTCAGGGCCGGTCCCTTAGTTCAACAAGTCTCCATGGTATTCACACATACTGGGAATCAGAGTCAACTATGGAAGGCCTATGAGGTAGAACTGAAGTATTGGGATGTAGACTAAGCCATGAACCACAACCAACCAACAGTCTGAATCCCAAGTTGAACAGAGTCACTGGCTCCCGTTAAATACTACCTATCTCTTTCTCCAGAGTGAAAGAACATTTTTGAAAAGAGGGTTACATATGAAGACCTTCTTAGTGTCTTCTACTGCTTCTCCCTTTTCTTTTCCAATATATTGCTATTTCCTCAGGTTTTCTTCTCATGCTACATAATCTTCTTGGGTTATCTCGTCCACTCCTGCTTTAATTATTGCAAGAAAGCCAAAGATTCCTGAATCTTTATCCCTAGCTCAGATGTTTTTTTCCCAATCATCAGACTCCAATATCAAAAAGCTTACTGGTCATCTGTGTTTATATATCCCACAAAAACATCAAGCTCAACAACTCTGTGATTGAACCCTTAATATTCTCTCTTAACTTTTGTCCCTAATCTGCTTTTCCTTTTGAAGTCTTGCTCTGTATATTAATGGCAGCATCCAGTCACCAAAGCTAGAAACCTAAGATTCATTCAACCTCAACTTTTATTTTTCCTTTTCATTGACCCCTACCACCACTCTAATCATTTTAAACACCTTGTTGAGCTTTCCCTTATATTCATCCTTAGTATTACTGCCTCGGTTTAGGACATCAGCATTAACATCTTCTATCTGTTGCAATTGTCTCCAGAGTTACTCCTTCAGTCCATGATCCACAATGCTGCCTCACTGATCATTTAAATGTTTATTTGTTTATTCATTTTCCTCTCTCATTATACTGTGAGCTCTTCAAGGGTAGAGATGACACCTCATTTGATTTTATATCACCAGTACCTTGCATAGTGTTTGGCACAGAATAGACCAGGCGAATGAATGAATGAATGAATGAATGACAACAAAAAGGGAAGAGGAGTGGTCTTCTGTCTAGCTTCATTTCTGAAAGATGCTAGAGGTAAAATGGTAAATAAAACATAACTGGACTCCTTTCCCTGGACTCACAGGGTCAAATCACCACAACACCCGGCCAGTTAATTTTCCTAGTGTCTCTTATCTTTGTGCCCTTTCCCCCACTCTTATTGTCACTGTATTTTGAACTTTTGGTAAATTTCATTGCAATGATGTGTTTAAGTGACTGTCTCCCCCAGGTGCATCTGCAAGTTCTGCAAGGGTGAGGATTGGTAGCATGTCTTATTCATCTCTATTATTCCAGCACTTAGACCACTGCTTGGCAAATAAGAGATGATCAATGAATGTGGAATGAATGAATGAAGTAATATAGCTCAGCCACAACCCTCCTGTGGCTAGGTAGGGCCATGGTCATTTCTTCTGCTGTCACTACTCCTACTTCCACAGATACACTGCAAACCTCTCCAGAGCTATGAGTAGTGTCATTTAGCTGGTGGAATCCCATAGAGTGGAGCTTGGTATAGAGACCCATGTATGCTGACAATCCTTCTGAAATATTACAGTATATTTCCCACATCCAGCTGACTGGATGCATGATAAATGTGGGGATATGGAGAACAGTCACTTCAGACTGACCTATTGAGAGTCTGCTTTGTCAAGCATATATCACAAACAGGAACCTTCCAAGTACAATTAAGTGGTGTGTCACTTTTTATTTCGCTACATAAACCACTAGATATCACCACCTTTCTTGCTCAATAGGTAAATGTTTCCTTCTGCTGATACAAATCCCCTCTGCCTTTCTGGACGAAGACCCCAGAATAGGCATTCAATGAATGTTTGATTATTGGAGGGAATGGTCAGAAGGAATCTCCACCCCTATCTCATCATTTGCTGTATAGTTTCTTCTCGGGAACATGTATGTGATAGAAGGGGCTAGCGTGGAGCCTCGTCTTTCACAAACTCCCTTTTACCACTTTTCTTTCTACCTTCCCCCCCCCACACCCACAACAGCAAACCACAAATACCACATTTTTGAATTCCTATTTTGGGAGCATAGCTAACAGATTGCAACTCAAGTGAAGGCCTTTGTAAGTTGGAAGAACTCCTGAATTTTAAAGCAAGAGCTTCTTTTTAGAACTACCTATGTGTAAATGACAACATGGAGAAATGTATCAGCATCTAATTTCCAGGTGAAGGGAAAATTCAATGTTTTCCTTCAAACGGAGCTTAGAAAATAGCCCCAACCAGAGATATAAAAGAGAGTTAAAGCTGCAATATAGAAGACAACACAGGTTAGGCTGTGTCTGAGAAACTGTTTAATCCAGTATCTAATTCCATATAAGCGTCAGCCAAGAGCCATGACAGGTAACTGTCTTGCCTATTTCCTTGTGTCCTAACCAGAGCTGAATTTCTCTGTGTAGAGGGCAATTGTGCCTTTTCTGGATTATCTGTGGAGTCTTATCTGTACTTAGTGTACTTTTTCAAGGGGCTGATACTAAGAGTCTCCTGCTACTCTGGCTACTCAAACTAGTGGGAAATTGTTCAAAAATTGTTTTCTCAGGACAACCTAACCCTATTCATTAGTTTTATGTTTGGCCCTAAATATTTTCCTTGGTATTTTATTTTTTAAATTACTACATTTTTTTCTTATGTGACTATGTCAATGGCCACTTCTTAATAATCAAAAGGTCAATGATGCTTTGTCTTTATCAAAGGCTTTTATTTTTAAAGATCTTAACCTCAGCCCAAGGACAAAACAGAATCTACAAAATATAGAATATCCTGGCTGGGGACATCTTTGGAAAACTCAAGATAATGGAAGCCACGATAGAAAAGTAAACTGGAAAGTAGAGTCCTCCCAGATAATAGCCAAGTTAAATCACTGAAAGCTTTCCTTGCTTGAAGATGTGACAGTAATAAACACATAGTTCTATTTCAAACCGCACACACACACACACACACACACACAGAGAGAGAGAGAGAGAGAGAGAAGGGTTATGAGTTGCAGAAATAAATAAGACATCATCTTGCTTTTAAGAAGTTTGCAGACAAGTGGACTTCTTAGGGTTGATAAGGCTTTACATAATCTGACCAGTCTCTTCCAACTCATTCTGGACTTCTCCTCTCATTATGCACCAGACACTCCCATCCTCCTTCTATTCATTAAACACACTAAACTAGTTCTTTCCTTAGTGCCTTTGCATTTTCTCTTTCCTTTACCTAGAATGCCATTACCCTCAATCTTTCCCTAAAATGTTCTTCTTTATTATCGCCAGCTCATCCTGTCCTAAGCATCCTACCTAAAGCAGTTCTTCCATTATTCCTTTTCCCAACATCCTGTTTTTGTCAAAAAAAATTGTTATAAATAACAATCATTTTACTTATTTACTCTTTTTGCTTGTTTATCTTCTCCACTATAATGTAAATACTATAAAGGTGGGCACTGAGTCTTGCTCACCGTGAATCCCCAACAGTTAACACTATTCCTGGCACACAGTGGTTGCTTAAAAGTATATGTTGAATGAATGAATGATATGATTGATAAGGCACACGTACAAAGAACCACTATACAATTCAGTATGGAACAAATATAATGGGACAGTGTTGTGGACATTTGGCTGTCCAGGATCTGTTTCCCTTTGTTTTGGCAATGGTCCTGATCCCGTTCCCAATTTCAGTCCACATCTAGCCTTAAGAGGTGAAACGTGTGATCCAGGCCTAAGTCAAATAGTGCAACACATTCTTTTGACCACGGTCATTGAGCCAGTAGTTGACACAATCAGAGAAAACCTCAGGACTTTACTAGGAATATTGAGACTTAAGACTTTACTCTTTTTTCCTTTGGCAGAGTGAGTGAGACTAGAGCTAATCAGCCATCTTAAAATTCTAAGGACACACACACACATACACACTCAGTTTCAGAAATGAAGCACTATGGAAGTTCACAACATAATGAGCACTCAGTATACTTTTTCAAGAGACTGATACTAAGGGACCTCTGTCATGAGTTTGTGGATTAAGATGGTACTTGAACAAGACATTGAAAACAGGTAGCATTATTTTTTTCACTCAATGATTTTTCCTTTTTATTTTTCAAATTGGAAAGAACCTTGGAGACCAAGAAAGTTTAGTTTCAGAGAAGTGAATTGGATTGCTTATTAGTCACATAGAAAGTTAATGGCAGAAACACAGCTAGTATCCAGACCTACTGTCTCCTGGCCCAGTATTCTTTCTACTCTAATACGTAGAATTTTTGATCTGCAATTTGACATTTTGGGTACAGGGGCAGATACACCATGCAAAATTTTCCATAAAATAAAAACATGTTCATAAGATAATAATTTATGTGACTACAGGAAAGTATGCCACTAGGGGGAATAGCAAAAGATCAGGTGGGAAACATTAGCTGGTATTAGATTTTAGAAGGCAAAGGGAAGCCATTCACACTCTGAATAGAAGAGCATTTTGATTGAGATACCATGGAGTGTGGGAGAATAGAGGCAAAGAGACCAGCTAGATGGTTGTTATACCAGCCCAGGTGTACCATAACATAAGATAAAACCATGGTGGCTTGGGTTTTTAAAAAATTAACCTCAGAAATACTTGTATAACTGTTTAAAAGCAATTCCAATTATGTTCGTTCCCGTGAATGGCTTAATATATGTGCCTACTTGAGGAACAGCAGTACAACAACTATCTACTATTAAATCTGTGTCAGATTAATTGTCATGTAAATTTTATTTCACTTTAACCTAACATGAATTTTGTTTGTGTATGTTCACTCAGCCTTCCAGATTTGGTGCTCATGATGAAGAGAAAGAGAGAGTAGAAACTCAGCCAGCTACTTGGGCTTTGGCTTTTTCATTTCTCATCCATTTCCATTTAAGGGTAGCCTTCTCAATCCCCAAAAGGAGTGCTTGTCCTTCTGTCTTGGGTGTAAAGTTTTGGGTAAACCCCATCAGAAAAGGACAAGGCCACCCCCTAAGTTGAGAGCCTGAGCAAGGCTGTTCACCTGCTTATTCTGCTAGAAGAACAAAAATCAGCTACTTCTCCACTGTGAACCCACCTGAGATTTGCCTCAGACCTCTGTCTCTGGCTGCTCAGCTGGAGAGGCTGTCCAGACCACTCCTGGTGGTTCTGCCTGGCACTATACTTAGCAACAAGTCAGAGGCAGAAAAACTATAGAATGAGAGAGGAGGGAACAAAAAGAGCCCAGAGGAAATCTGGAGCCCATTTGAGTAATCAATCACTAGCCAAACCTAAGCGTTGGAGCTATTTATTTGGGAATCTTTAGGTCATAATAGTGACATGTTTATTCATGACCCAACTTTTTTCTAGGTCAGGTATTTCAAAGAACACACACACAATCATGCACATACATTTTCCTACTCTCCTACAGGATGCCTGGCCTAAGCAGAGCATTTCAGAGTGAAGGGGTGGGAGAGGAGCCAAGTGAAGAGGTGGGCAGGATGGATGGAATGAAATAAAAATCAATGCAAGGGGGACCACAGCCTGGATTAACCTAGGACAGTCTCATTTTATGCCTGTTGTAGATCAATTAACAGTTAATAATTATTTTCCTTCAAAATTTATCCTGATTTGAAAATAAATTATATGATAATTCTATGGAGTCCATTATTTTAAAGAGAAATTCTTTGCATTTTTATAGCTCAATATAATTTTCAGTAGACTTTGTCATCTATTATCTTTGTTAATAACTATAACAATTTTATGGGGTAGGTACAGCAGGTGTTATTATGCCCTTTAAACAGACGAGAAAACTGAAGCCAAAATAGATTATTTTTCCTGAGGCTAATAAACAGAACCTGTTCATTTATTTCTGTTTTCTCATCATGTACTTTGCCCAACTGTACTGCTTTGCTATCCCCATTAGTACTCAAGACATGTGTTCAACTCTAATGTCCCCATAATCAGCATAAAGTTCCCAAGGCTGACAATACTTAGCTTTTTGATTCCTAAGCTAGAGACAAGGTTGATACAAACCTATGAAGAGTGAAAAAAAAATCCTCTGTTCGTTAAAATGATGAGAAAGTATAGGGTTAATAGAGGCATGCCTTATGGAAGCCCCAATCAGGGGCAGCCAAAGCTTGGACGACAAAGTTGGGGCTGAAATATTTGGCCTGACATGCGGGTTTATTGACTGAGTCCAGGTAGACTGTTGGTAGAATGTGAAGTCTAAGAAGCTTGGCATCAGGGCTGGTACCTTCCATGCTAATGCCCTACCAAACGCACACTCCATCTGGACCTTCACTCTACTCACATTGTCCATTGTCTTCTAGATGCCCAACCTACTTCTGCAACAAATGGCCAGGATCTACATTGTCCTCTCACTAAAGCCTTCATCTTCAATGAAAGCAAATTAAAGCCAGGTAGCAGGTGAAAGGGACCTATTATCTAATTCAAGTTACTCACCATGAGTAGAGAAATGGCAATTTGTGACTTCATCAACCCAGTAGTATTTGCATTTGTAGAGAAGACACAGAGGCCTTTCTAGTGTCTCTTTCAGATTCCAGCTACAAACCAGCCCATTTGACTACTTACTAAGGAGGAACAGCAGCCTAGCACACTCCTCCATAAACCTGGCAACCAAACCTGCCAATAAGACAGGACAGCCAATGATGAGGTCACAGTGCTTTTGACCAATCCCAAGCACCAAAAAATATCTCTTTATTTTTAGAGGGGATCTTAGGCTTATACAATAAGTATGAGATTAGAAAATAGTACATGTCAGCTGTTTTTAGATTGCTATGGCTAATATTTTATACCTGCTTCATATTCATTCATTTACTCAACAAATATTAAGTGTCACTATGTATTGAGTCATGTGGAAGGTGTGGTGAGACAGTGATAAACAAGAAATAGCTTCTGCTCTTGACAAGCTCACAGTCGAATGGGGAAAGCAAACAGGTAAAGGAGTAATTGGAACACAGTGTAATTAGTGCTATTAATTCATTTGTTCATTCATTTGTCCAGCAAACATTTAGTGACCAGCTATTATATGCCAAACACTGCACTAGGTACATGAGGATATAATGATAAGCAAAAAAGATGAGACATGTTCCATATACATGTGCCCCCCCACCAGCACCTTACACCTAACACAGTGGCACAAAAACATCTCTTGGCAAATAAATGAAATAGTTTATTCTGAAGGTTTTCAAAGTATTTTTTTCTAAATATTGGAACCATTTCTTTAAAGGATATCTTGCATGTAAACCTGAGATATTAAATAAACAAAAGGGATTCAGTAAAAACAGACATCTAAAAAATAAAGGAAAGAGAAATTTTCTGATTAAAATTCCTGGAGTGTGAGCCCATCTAACATCCTATTCACCACCACCTCCATCGTCAAATTAAAGAAAACCTCTCCTACTTCAAAGCCATCCATGAGGCATTTCAGTACTATGAGGAAATTAATGAATCAGTTTGCTTCTCACATTATAGTTCTCAACACAACAGTAAAAGAATCATCTGAAGAGTTTGTTAAATAGACTGATTCCTGAAATCCATTCCAGACATCCTGAATCAAACTCTTTGTGGGTAGATCTCAGCAATATGCATTTTTAACAAGTCCTTCCTGGTAATTCTGATGCCTACCTGAGTTTGAAAAACACTACCTAAGAGGCTTTATTCATAAAAGTGTGCATTCATTTTCTGTTGCTGCATAACAAATTACCACTTAGTTTATTATGAGCGACTTAAAATAATACCCATTTATCAGCTCATAGCTCTCTATAGGTCAGAAGTCCAGGTGCATTGTGCCTGGTTCTCTGTTTAGGGTCTCCCAAGGTCAAATCCAGGTGTCAGCTGGGCTGTATTCTCATTTGGAGCTTAGGATCCTCTTCCAAGTTTGTGTGATTGTGCTAGAATTCACTTCCTTATGGTTATAGGACTGAGGTCCCCATTTCCTTTCTGGCTATCAGCCTTGAGCTTCTCTTAGCTATTACATACTGGGGGCCACCCATGCTCCTTGCCACATGGCCCCTCCATGTATGGTAGTTAGAATTCTGACTACCATACAAGGCATCCATATCATCTTTTGGAAAAGCACAAATATCCTCAGTTTCTCATTGAGGTTTTACACCAGAATAGTGAGCCAAAAATAACATAACCTACAGGGAATCTTTGGGGCTTTGTATTGGTCAGAATACTGAATTTCACTCATAGAGCAACTACTTCTAGGGAGTAAGATTGATAATTATGCCATGATAGAGGGCTTGGAGAAAAAGGAAGAAAACAGCATTGCAGGTATTAAGTTTTTACAGGGGTGAGCTCAGTATCAACTCTGAATAGCAAGCAGCATTTCTGCGCTATAGTTTTGACACTGAGAAAACAAAAGTTTAGGAACCCCTGCTCTGAAGCCATGATTTTAAATCCTGTCCTTCCCCAGCAATACTTGAAACCTCACCTCAAACTCCTGAATTAGATCTTTTTTTTTTCCTTTTTTTAAATAATTGTTTTATTTCAGCATATTACCAGGTTACAAATGTTTAGGTCACATATATTGCCCTTGGCCCACCCAAGTCAGAGCTTCAAGCGTGTTGAATCAGATCTTAAAGACCAAGCCCAAAATATCTGTATTTTCCTTGCTACCTTCACAGATGAATTTAATCATATACACCAATGGCTCAAAAACTAATGTGCCTGGCATATCATAGATGCTTAATAAATATTTTTACTTGACTAAGAAACTCTAGATAATTTTCAGTGGTTTCTTAAGTTGCATGTTGTAGGAATCTAGAATTTTGGGTTTTGCATGTAGACCCAGAGTCTGGTGCACCTATGGCAATGTCCATCCCGGGATCTACCTGAAAGCCAGGAGCTATTTAGTTTTTTTCCCCTGACTTGGGCCCCAGAAAGAACTTGAAGTGCTGTTGTTTGTGTTTTGACAAGCGGCATTTCACATATGAGGTCACAAAATCGAAATTATTGATCCTCCTGTTCTCACAGTTCTGTGGAAGAATGGAGACTAACTGAGACCTATGGCTGGCCTCTTCCTCAGGGACCATTTGGTTAAGGCTTTCTTTGTGTGCACCTTATTTACCCTCACAGGAAGAAACAGTGTCTTCTCCAGTCAAGCAACATCACTCTCGCTGATCAGGATGCCTTATTGTGACTTAAAGTTCATTCATATGATCTTCATCTGATCTCCCTCTGCATTGTTTAAAAGAAGTTTTTAAAGTAAGTTTGAAGAACTACATGAATCTGCATACGCATTTCAGATGGGCTCATCTAACAGGGCAATGGTAATGTGTGTGAGAGAGGGCCAAAAGCAAGCATAAATGAGAGGGGTGAGAGCCACAAGCTCATATTCTTAAAGGCCAGTATGGAAGTCTGGGAGAAGTGAGAGGGGTAAGAGCATGAGGGAGGTGGGCACTGTGAGGAGATCAAGTAAGAGGTGGTAGAGCTCATCTTTGAACCCTGCCTGGTCTGTTGGAGTCCCAAAACACATACTCTTCATCTCTACAAAGCTGAAAGTGCAGTCTGAAGACCTGTAGCTTTGCAAGCCCCCAGGAAGCTTGTTAAGGTGCAAATTTCTAACTGGATCTTGGTGATGATTGCACAACTCTGCAAATTTATTAAAAATCATTAAATTGTACAGTTGAAACAGCTCAATTTTATGATATGTTAATTATACTTCAATAAAGTTGTCTAAAATGCAGATTTCTAGGTCCTAGCCCAGACCTATTGAACAAAATGTTCTTGTGGTGAAACCCAGGGATTTATATTTTCATAACTTTCCCTGGCGATTTTGACACTCACTGAAGTTTGGGGTACACCTGACAAGGTGGACGAATCATAAAATCTTCTACCTGAGTGAGAAAAGAAGTACTGTGAGACTGATAACATAATTTATATAAATTAAAAATCCATGCAGATTTTTCAAGAACACACAAAAAGATATACAGTGACTATCTTAGAATGGTTGGCTGCAGTAAAGATAAGAGAGAGAGACAAAGACAGCGACACAGAGACACAGAGAGGGAGAGCCTTGGGGGAGGTTCTTTACCAGTTCTCTAGAGCAAGAGTCTACTTTGAAACTCATCAAAGAGAGAAGGCAATCATTTTGCCACTTTTCCAGCTTGCCCATTCTAGTTTTAGAGCTGGCCTGATTGTGCTATTTAATAGTGGTCCTTTTCAATGTCATGTAAGCCCAGCACTTTCTGGTCTATTGTGGGAACTTCCAAACTTCAGCAATGAAACCAGAGAGCAGAGTATGCTTATGGCTGAATACTGGAGTGATTCCCCAGGGAGAAATGAAGAACTTAGGTTTCAGGTTTGATAGAGTCAATTCTCCACTGATTGCTTTCATATTCTCCCCCCTCAAAAAAAAATGAGATTAAGTTATTTCAATTCCTGAACTGTTTGCAGAAAAAAAAAAAAAAAAACCTCAGAATAATTAGCAACAAGAAACATGTATTAAGAATATGCAATTAAATCTATTGGGTTATAATTTATATGTGACCCTCCTGAACATAAATCATTAATACAATATCCAGTGAGTTATCCCTCTTCACCAGTGGTTGAGAACTTCATCATTGGCTCTCAAAGTGCGGTCCCTAGACCAATTGCACCAGCAGCACCTGGAAATGTATTAGAAATGCAAATTTAGGGGCACTACCTCAGGCCTACTGAATGGAAACTCTGGAGGTGGGGCCCAGCAATCTTGGTTTCAACATGCCTTCCATGTGCTTTTGATGCACTGAACTACCAAACTCCCGCTCAACACTTAAGAAGGAAGCTAGTTCAATCACTGCTATTACCTCACCCAGCTAACTTCCCTCTTTGCTGAGGAAGTGAGTCACCCTCAACTGGGTCAAGAAAGGGATGAAAACCTTTGAGAGTCCCCAAAATAAAATCTTTTAAAACAGATTGTCCTTTCGAAAAAAGACTCACTCCCTCCCTGCCAGAAGCATCCACTGTTCCATTATGTTAAAAGATCTTACCCAAAACTCTCTGTCACAAGGCACTGCTGTCCCCTAATTGGAAAGGGACCTCTTTGAACTTGCTAAAGTTCCTAAAGCTAGTTTGGCATATAGGATTCATGTAAAATTTTATAGAAGGATATTTGTAACTTCAGGGTGCTGAGGAGCTGATAAGAAAAGCAGTCCCTCTTAGGACTTCATTCTCTCTCTCCCTCTCTCTCCCATTCATGTAAATTATTAATAAATGATAGTGTGAAAATTTTGAGTCTAGTTGTCTTTTCTCCACAATATTTTACTTCAGGCAATAAACTCAATTACCTGTAGTAACAACATGGGTATCATAAATGAATAATGCAGATTTGGCATCAGAAAACCTGACACCAAGCCTCCTCTGTATCAGAGAGCAAGAGGTAATAGTGAAGATTATGGGGCCAGCTGCTACTCAGCTCCAGTTTATTGTAGACAGATGTGAATTATTTTTATGTGAAATTCTTAAATTTTTAAATCAAGGCCTCAAAATTACAACACTATGAAAGCCAAAGAAAATATTTTAGCTTGTGAACCAGCTAGTTCTGATTTCTGCTTTATGTTGAGCCACTCAGCCCTGGCCAAGAAGGCTTGGGTGTCCTCAGGCCGTCTTCCTACTCTCCAAACCAGTGCAGGTATTTTCAACTAAGCTATGTAAACTATATGTAGAAGCCACCCAACCATTAAAGGCCCAGTAAGAAATTTGGATTTAAAAAACTCAGATTGTATTGTGCCTTGTATGGATTCAAGAATTGTGACCCAATTTGAGGTCTTAATGACTAGTGATTAAGTTTTTGTGATGGAATCTATGAAAAATGGGGATAGACAGGGTTCCTTCTCCCTGGTCCTCTTCCTTTGGGTCTGTATTCACATTTGTCTGAACCTTTCACAACTTGGTTTTTCTTGCAAGGGTAAAATGCCACTAAGTCCTAAATGAGGCCATATCACAAGAGAAAATATAAACTGAAAGTCAAAAGATAAACAGTAAATTAAAACTACAATGAGTAACTACTATATATCCACCAAAAGGCTAAAATCAAAAAGACTGACAAGACCAAGTGATGGGGAGGATGTGGAACAACTGGAATTCTCATATGTTGCTGTTGGGAGTATAAATTGGTTCAACAACTTTGGAAAACAATTTGGTATTATCTGCTAAATCTCAGCATATGCCTTTTCTATGGCCCAGTGGTTCCAGTTCTATGTATTTACCAAAGAAAATTGACTACGTACATCCACCCAAAAACTTGTAGCAAATGTTCATGGCCATTTTATTCATATGAGCCAAATGCTGGAAACAACCCAAATATCCATGAATAATAGAATGAATAAATAAATTATAAGATATGTGTGTGTGTGTTTGTGCATCACAATGGAATATAACAGAGTAGTCTTCTTTAAAAAAACAAACTACTAATATACTATAAAACATGGATGAATGTCAAAACATCATGTTAAGTGAAAGAAGTCACGTGAAAGAGTACACGTTAAATGATCCCATTTATATGGAGTTCAAGAACATGTTAAATTCAATTTGTGGTGATAGAAGTGAGAATCATGGTTACATGTCTTGGGCAGTATTGGCCTAAGGGAAACTTCTAGGATGCTGTAAATGTCCTATGTCGGAATCAGAGTGGTGGTTACAAAAATGTGTACTCATTTGTCAAAACTCATGTTAAGATTTGTCCACTTTACTGTATATAAATTATACCTCAATGAAAACAATAGAATGTAGAAACTATCAACTGAGAAAAATATTCAACACATATAGCCTATGACTTATATGCAGGACATATAAAGAGCACCTGCAAAAAAAAAAAGATAAAATATCAAATGAAAAACTGGGCAGAAGTAACAGGACATCACCCATGTGAAGTTGTATATCACCAACAAGCCTACACACACATACAAACACACACACACACAGACATATAAAACAGCCACTATTAATCAGGGAAATGTCAAATAAAACAGAAAACTACAATACACTATTTTAAAACCCAAACTGGGAAATTTGTTGGGATGGGATAGTAGAGGAGTATAAACCATTTGTATTAATATATATATCTGTTTGTTTTATTTGCTTGATGACAATATAAAGCACAAATTATTTTTTAGATTCAAAAAATTTGTAAAGTAAAAAATAAACCTCCCTCAAGTTAAACTAAGAAACAAAGAAAAAGTAGAACAAGTTCATTCAATTTTCTATGAGACTTCCAGCTGCTTGAAGTGGAACAGCCTAGATTCTTCCTAGGCTGGAGTAATACTATACTCAACTAGTGGTGGCATAGTCAAGGACTGAAAGTAGACAGCCCAGGGCCACCCACACCTAGTCCATCCCTCAAAACCACCACTCTGTCTCGCTTGCAGAAACCACCATAAGTATGAAAAAGGAATTACTTAGGTTGGCCAAATGCCATATTATTTTTCAGCTCCATGAGCTAGATCACACATTCCCAAAGACCCATAGAAGGTTGATCTTATAGATCATCCAATCCAACTGCTTATTTTACTGATAAATAAACAGAGGCCATGAGACATAAAATGACTTCTCCAAGGCCCTGAAGTTATTCCCAGGTGCTCTGATTCCAAGTCCAGTAATAACATACAGGATGAGATAGGAACATGTATTAGGGTTCTCCAGAGAAAGAGAAAAGATAGAAGATACATGCATAGAGAAAGAGATTTGTTGTAAAAAATTGACTCATGTGAATATGGAGGTTGACAAGTCCCAAGATCTGCAGGGTGAATCAGCAAGACTCAGGAGAGCCAATGGTATAGATCCAGTCTGGGTCCAAAGGCATGAAAGAGTACACGTTAAATGATGTTAAAAGGCATGAGAACTAGGAAAACTGATAACTTAGTTGGCTGATAGTGATAATAAAGGCTGGCAGGCTTAAGACCCCCAAAGAACTGATATTTCAGTTCAAGTCTTAAAGCCAAGGTCCCAGTTCAAATGTAGTCAGGCAAGAAGAATGCTCTTTTATTCAGAGAAGGGTCAGCTTTTTTGTTCTATTCAAGCCTTCGACTTATAGATGAGGCCCACCCACATTAGGAAGGGAAATCTGCTTTAGTCAGTCTACCAGTTCAAATATTAATATTACCCAAAATATTCTCATGGAAGCACCCAGAATAATATCTAGGCACCTCATGGCCAAGTTAAGGCAATACATAAAATTGACTATCACAGACCACTTGGCTACATTAAAAAAAATTACTCTGTTTTCTGGAAAGATAGCATGTGTCAGATGAATAAAATATATTATAATCATGATAATAAAGCCCATGTAAAAATTCTTGGTGAGGTTACTTATATTTTCAGGCCTCAGTTTTTCTCATATATAAAATGGGAACAATAATGGTTCCTACCTTACAGGGTTGTGATGAGTATTAAAAGAGTTAATACATGTAAAGCCCTTAAAACAGGGCTTGGCACATTAGGAACCATATACACACAGTGTCTGACTTAGATGATATTTTCAACTTATGATGGATTTATTGGGACATAACTCCATTATAAGTTGAGGAGCATCTGTACTTGTTAGCTATGATTATCAGCTCAAACATAAGCTTCAGGAAAACAGGGATCTTGGCCTGTTTTTCACCTGATGTATCTATCACAAATACCTACAGAGTGCCTAGCAAATAGCAGGTACTGAAAATATTTATAGAATAAATGAATTTATATGGTTCTTTATGATTTTGAAAGGATATGCATCTCTCAATTAAGACATGTGCTTACTTTATTCAAGTCTCATATCCTTCTCTGGAAATTCTCTGGGTAGCCCTGATAGTGACTGCTTGGAAAAGTTGACAAGGATGGTCATTGCAGTTTGAATATCAGTGTGGTAGCTACAGAGGAAAGGGAAGTTTGCAAAATCTATTTCTACTATGCCCTCACCCCAACATGCCAGACCTATCAGCAGAGGGTGGAAGCATAAATGTCCGGGAAACTGAGTCAGCTCTTACTGGTGTACTTCTTGTAAAAAATCACTATCACTTACTTTCCCTATATGTACTTGCTGAAGCCAACCATTCCTAGTGAGCAGAAGCTGTCCTTTCTCCATCTCAGATGAGCTATCATTGAAAAGGGCCACTCAGGGCCTTTAATATACTGACCAAAAGAAAGCAGCTCTTTGTCCAGTATCAGCTTTTGGAGAGATGGAATTTATAGAAACAAGTGGAAGGGGAAGGGTCTGGGAAACAGAGTTGTAACCTGTAATGCTACCCATATCCTACATCACAATGCTTCTCAAATGGGCCCTGCTGAAGGGCATGGCCCCCTAAGAACTTTCCCAATAAATCCAGGCAGTCTAGAAAGCCCACCAGCAACCAACCACAGTGGTTCCCGGTACTTTTCTCAGCCACGGTCTGCCCAAGGGTATGTCTGTGTGCTCAGGTTGGGTTATAAATCATTAGTGATTTTGATCACTTGAAGGAGAAAATGCCCAACATAGAGGTTTTGAAAACTTTTGTCAAATCATTTGTAGTATTTATTTTATTCCTTTTTTTCTCATGGAACCCCTATATTTAAAAATATGTGGGATATCAGCAAGATGATGGAATACAATGTCCCTATCCCCAGTTCCCCCACAAAACACCAATTTAGCAATTATCCCTGGATGAGATTGCCTTTGTGAGAATTCTAGAACCCAAGGGAAAGGTTACAGCACCCTAGTAATAGAGCATAAAAACTGAGAAAAACAATATTAAAAAGGGACAAAAATTTTCTTTTGTCTACATTGCCCTTCCTCCAAGCTGGCCCAGCACAGTGCCTAGAAGGATACCCTTAGCTAGCAATTACTCTAGAGGAAGAAAGAGAGACCGAAGTGGAAGTGAACATCCAACTTCTCCTCAGGGCACTGCCTGAGAGGCCCACTTCTTTCTCACCTTATGGGAATTCTTGGGGAATTGGAACAACTAGATCATCTGGAGACAGCTAAAAAAAAAAAAAGAGAGAGAGAGAGAGATAGGAGCTCTCAGTGACTGATGTACACAGATTTTGGCAGTAGCTCCACAGTTCCCACTAGCGGCCTCACCCAAATGCAAACACTTCTAGCAGTCCTGCCAATTTGTGGCCCTCACCAGCTGGCACCCCTTACTGTAGAGCCAAGTCAGTTGGCTCCACTTGACCATGGAGACACCCACCAGTGGCCTTGCTAAAATTCAAAGCACTGCCAGTAACCCCAGAAAACCATAGAAATCAGCCTGCTGTGACTGATCATGGAGCCCCTTCAGCCAGCCTTGTCTGACTGCAGATGCCAGCAGGAGGCCCTGCTGTACCACAGACCACGGAAACAGGCCCTGATGACTAGCATACTCATGCAGCAGGCCCTACCCACCTGTGAACCACACCAGTGGGCCTACCCAACATGATAGTCAGGGCTGACTGGTGAAAGTCTTTTCCTGATAAAGCCGGCATGTAAAGACTAGAAGAGGTGACTGCTTCTTCAAATGTGACGACACTAACAAAAGGATACAAGGATCACAAAGAATGAGGAAAACATGACACCACCAAATGAAACTAATAAAGCTCTTGTAACTGACTCTAGAGAAATGGAGATCTACAAGCTGCCTGACAAGGAATTCAAAATAATCTTCCTAAAGAAGCACCATAAGCAACAAGAGAACAAAGATAGACAACTAAACAAAATCAGGAAAATAAAAGCATGAACAAAATGATGTTCAATAAAAATAAAAACCATAAAAATAAAACCAAACAGAAATCATATAGCTGAAGAATATAATGACTGAAGTGAAAAATTAAACAGAAAACTTCAACTGGAGACTCCATCACACAGAAGAAAGAATTGGTGAACTCAAAGATAGTTCATTTCAAATTATCCAGTCAGAGGAACAATAACAAAAAAGAATAAAAAAGAGTGAATAATTACTATGGGACTTATGGAATACCATCAATAAAAATGATATATGCATAATGGTGCTCTCAGAAGGGGAAGAGAAAAACAAAGGGTCCAAAAGCCTTTTTACAGAAATAATGGCTAAAACTCACAAAATCTGGGGAGGGAAATGAACATACAGATTCATGAAGACCAAATTTTCCAAATTAGTTAAACCCTCAGAAGTCTATGCCAAGACACATTATAATCAAATTGTCAGAATTTGAGGACAAAGAGAGAATTTTGAAAAAAGTAAGAGAAAAATGACTTTTCACAAACAAAGGAGCCACCATGAAAGTATTAGTGGATTTCACATAGAACCCTTGCAAGCCAGGAAAGAATACAATAATATATTCAAATTACTGAAAGAAAAAAATTATGCCTACTAAGAATACTATACCCAGCAAAGATGTCCTTAAAAAAAGGAGAAAAACTTCTCCAAATAAACTGAAAGGAAGGAGTTTGTCACCACTAGCTTGCCCTATAAGAAATACTAAGGGGAGTTCTTCAAGTTGAAGCAAATAGAAATTAAATAACAACGTGAAAGAATATGAGCACAAATCTCATTGGTGAAGGTAAATACATAAATAAAAAATGCCATAATAATCTAATGGTGGCACATAAATCACTTTTAATTCTAGTATAAAAGTTAAAAGACAAAAGTATTAAGATTAACCACAAAAATTTGTTAATACATGTACAGTAATTTAAAAAGTAAACTATAACATGAAAAACATAAAGTATATGGTGGGAGGGATAAATGACTAGAGCTTTCATATGTGATTAAAGTTAACTTTTATCTGTTTAAAATAGATTTTTACAAGTGTGAAAGATTTGATATGAGCCTCATAGTAACCACAAGGATAAAAAACCTATAATAGTTCCACAAAAGATAAACAGAAACTAATCCAAGTAAATAGCTATAAAAAAATCATCAAACCACACAAAAAAAGATATCAAGATAAGAAGAGAGGAACAAGAGAATTACACAACAGACAGAAAAGAATTAATAAAATGTCAATAGTAAGGCCTTACCTATCAATAATTTCATTAAATGTAAACAGATTAAACTCCCTAATCAAAAGACACATGGTGGTTAAGTGGATAATAAAAGACCCAACTATATGCCTTCTACAAGAGACTCACCTTAGATTTAAGGACACACATAAGCTAAAAAGAAGGAATGGAAAAAGATATTCTATGAAAATGATACCAAAAAGAGAGCTTGACTATACTTATATCAGACAAAATATTTTAAGTCAAAAACTCTCTAGAGAAAAAGAAGGTCATTATATAATGGCAAAAGGTTCAATTCAACAGAAAGTTATAATAATTGTTTGTGTATATATAAATATATATTAATATATGCACCCAACATCGAAGTACCTCAATATATAAAGCAAACTTTGATAGATCTGAAGGGAGAAATAGACAGCAAAACAATAATAGTAGGGGATTTCTTTACCTTATTTTCAATAATGGATACATCATCCAGACAGAAGATCAATAAGGAAATAGCAAACTTGAATAACATTATAGACTAAATGGACCCAATAGGCATATACAGAACATTCTCCCCAACAACAGCAGAATACAGATTGTTTACAAGTACACACAGAACATTCCCTAAGATGTATCATATTCTAGGTAGCAAAATAAATCTTAACAATTTTATTTTATTTATTTATTTATTTATTAATTTTTTACTTCAGGGTATTATGAGGGTACAAGCGCTTTGGTTACATTTCATGTCTTTGCCTCTCCCTATTGAGGGTTAGAGGCATGCCCTTCTCCTCTACAATGCTCACCATGTCCTTTAGTTGTGAATTTATCCCCCCAACTCCCTAATCCCTGGAGAATATTACTACCATGCGAGCACCATAGTGTTAATCAGTCAGTACCAATTTGATGGTGAGTACAAGTGGAGCCTATTCTTCTGATCTTGTGATACCTCATTTTGGATAATGGGCTCAAGCTCAATCCAGGAAAATATAAGAGGTGCTAGATCACTGTCATTTCTTATAATTGAGTAATATTCCATTGTATACATATATCAAATTTTAATAATCCACTCATGAATTGATGGGCACTTGGGTTGTTTCCACATCCTTGCAATAATGAATTGTGCTGCCATAAACATTCGGGTGCAGATGTCTTTATTATAGAATATCTTTTGCTCTTTGGGTAGATGCCTAATATTGCTATTGCTGGATCAAAAAAAGAATCTTAACAATTTTAATAAGTTTGAAATAATTTCAAGTATATTTTCTTTTTTTTTGCAATGATCTTTTTTCTTTTTTTAAGTATATTTTCTACACACAATGAAATAAACTAGAAATCAATAGCAAAAGAAAATCAAGAAAACTCACAAATACATATAAACTGAACAACACACTCTTAAACAACTATTGTGCCAAAAAAAATCAAAAGGGAAATTAGAAAATATTTCAAAAAAAAATGAAAACACATCATAACAAAACTTAGCGGATACAGAAAAAGCAGTACTAAAAAGGAATGTTATAGCAATAAGTGCCTACATTAAGAAAGAAGAAAGATCTCAATTAAACTAACTTTGTAACTCAAGGAGCTATAAGAAGAAGAACAAAATAAAACACAAACTTAGCAGAAGGAAGTAAATGATAAAGGTTAGAGCAGGAATAAATAAAATACATAATAGAAAAACAATAGAAAAAAATCAATAAAACTAAGAGCTAGGTGTTTAAAAAGATAAAAATCAACAAACCCTTAGCTAGACTAACAAAAACAAAAAAAGATCAAAATAAATAAAATCAGAAATTAAAGAGGAAACATTACAACTTATGCCAAGAAATTTTTAAAAATTTGTAAGGGACTATTATGAACAACAGTTCACAATAGTGAACAATAGTATATACCAATACTATACAACAATATTATACAACAATATTATACACCAACAAATTGTACAACTTAGAAGAAACAGATAAATTCCTAGGCATATACAACCTAACGAGACTGATTCAAGAAGAAATAGAAAGCCTGAACACACCAATAGTAAATAAAAGCATTGAATGGATAATAATAAAAAAAAAAACTCAAAACAAAGAAAAACCCAGAATCAGATTGCTTCATGGATGAATTCTACCAAACAGTTCAAGAAGAATTAATACCAGTCTTTATCAAACTCTTCCAAAAGGTAGAAGAACAAGGAACATTCCCAAACTCATTTTATGAGGCCAGCATCACCTTGATACCAAAGCCAAGGACACCTCAGGAATAGAAAATTACAGGCCAATATTTCTGATCAACATGGATACAAAAATCCTCAACGATATATTAACAAACTGAATTCAAGCACATTAAAAGGATCATACACCATGACTAAATGAGATATCCCAAGAATACGAGGATGGTTTATCATATGCAAATCAATATTAGCAGAATGAGGGACAAAAATCATACATTCATCTCAACAGATGCAGAGAAAGCATTTGAGAAAATTCAACACTCTTTCATGATGAAAACTCTAAAGAAATTATGTATAAAAGGAATTTACTTTAACACAATAAAGGCTATATATGAAAAGCTCACAAATAACATCATACTCAAAGGTAAAAAACTGAAAGCTTTTTCTTTAATATCTGGAACAATTCAAAGATGCCCGTTCTTGCTACTTCTACTCAACGTAGTACTGAAAGGACTATCCAGAGCAATTAGGCAGGAAAGGAGAAACAAAAGGCATCCAAATTGGAAAGGAAGAAATAAAATTATCTCTATTTTCAGATGAGATGATTTTATATGTGAAGAACCCTAAAGACTACACACACACACACACACAATCTATTAGAATAAATTCAGTAAAATTGCAAAATAAAAAATCAATATACAAAAATCTATACATTTCTATATACTAATAGTGAACTATCCAAAAAGAAATTAAGAAAAAACTCATTTACAATAGCACCAAAAAGAATAAAATACTTAGGAATAAACTTAGCAAAAACAAAAACCAAACAATCAAAAAACAAGGGGACACAAGGAAACTTTTGGAAATGATGATATGTTCGGTACTTTCATCACGGTAATGGTAACACAAGTACATACATATGTCCAAACTCACCAAATTGTATATATTAATTATATGCAGTATTTTGTACACAATTATACCTCAGTAAAGATGTGGGGGAAAAAGAAAAAAGCCTACATAATTACATCACCATTGATGCCAAAAAAAAGCTTTATAAATATTCAAAATCTATTTATAATAAAATGTCTCCACAAACTCGCTATAGAAAGAAAATTTTTAACCTGCTAAAGGGTGTTTACAAAAAAACCTACAGCTAACATTATATATAATGGTGAAAGATTAAATCGATTCATTCTAATTTTTGGGAAAAGGCACACTACTCTTACTCAGCACTACACTAGATGTCCTATCAGGTATAATAAGCAAAAAGAAGAATTAATAATTACACATATCAGGAAAAAAGAAATAGAACTATTCTTATTTGTAAATAACATTTTTTACATGTAGAAAATCTTAAGGATCAAAAAGAATATTGCTAGAACTAATAAATAAGTTGAACATAATTTTAGGAAAACCTAAATATATGAAAATACATATCATGTTCATGGACTGGAAGATTCAATATAGTCAAGATGTCAAATCTCCTCAAACTGTCCTATAGATTTAATGCAACTTCAATCAAAATTTCAATAGTATTTTTATAGATTTGAACAAGCTAATCCTAAAATTTATATTGAAGGGCAAAAGAACTAGAATAATTAAGACAATTTTTGATAAAGGAATAAATTGCACTACCCAATTTTAAAAGTTACTATAATTCCACAATAATTAAGACAGAATAGTTTTGGCAAAAAGACACATAGATCAATGGAACAGAAGAAAAAGAATCCTGAAATAGAACCACACATACATAGCCAATTCATTTTACAAAGATGCAAATCAATGCAATAGAAAATGGCATTTTTAATAATACTGATCAAAAAAAGGAATAAACAATTGATACTTGCAACAACTTAGATGAATTTGAAATATGTTATGTTATACTGAGTAAAATGAATGATTCTCAAAACATTATATACTATAAGATTCTATTTTTATGGCATTCTCAAATAGACAATAAATATTGTAATTAAGAATAGATTAGTTGTTGGTATAGGTTAGGCATAAGAAAAGGGCATGACTATAAATGGATATATAAAGAAGGTTTGGGGGCGTATGCACCTGGTTTGTATCATCATTATGGCAGTTGTTACATGAATTTATGCATATATTACAGTCCATACACCAAAAATTAACTCAATTTTATGCTATGATAATTTTTAGAAACAGAGTTTTAAAATAAAAGATTATTTGGCTTTATTTAGCTGATTTTTTTATTTATTCCAAAATATTAAGAGGGTACAAATGTTTTTGGTTACATGGATTGCTTTTGTATGCTTGAGTCATGCCTATAAGTGTGCCAAAAAGATTGTTTCAATAGAAAAAAATAAAAAAATGTGGATACAGTTCCTTCTTGAACTTGTATTTGTGTTTTACTTCCCCTATAGAATATTATAATATATTAATATGCTTATTAGTATTTTACTGATCACTTTCACATACTTAAATTTATATATACTGAATTTTATTTTTATTTCGTGTTGCCCTGAGTCTCTAATTGCTATTTTTTTCTGGAGTAAGTTACCATTACAATTATGAGCAGTACATAATTAATACAACTATATGAATATATTACACATTTTTAAACATTGCTTAATATGAAAAAGCATGATGTTATTATTAATAAAAACTGCTAGATTTACATAAGCTTCAGGATGAATTCAATTTCTTTTTTTTTAAATTTTAGCATATTATGGGGGTACAAGTGTTAAGGTTACTTATATTGCCCATGCCCCCTCCCCCCTCGGGTAAGAGCTTCAAGTGTGTCTATCCCCCAAATGTTGCACATCTTACTCATTGTGGTTGTATATACCCATCCCCTCCTCCTCCCTCCCACCCTCCGACACCCGATAAATGTTACTTCTATATGTCAACTTAGGTGTTGATCCGTTAATGCCAATTTGCTGGTGAGTACATGTGGTGCTGGTTTTTCCATTCTTGAGATACTTCACTTAGTAGAATGGGTTCCAGCTGTATCCAGGAATATACAAGCGGTGTTATATCACCATTGTTTCTTAAAGCTGAGTAGTATTCCATGGTATATAGATACCACATTTTATTAATCCACTCATGAATTGATGGGCACTTGGGTTGTTTCCACAGCTTTGCAATTGTGAATTGTGCTGCTATAAACATTCGAGTGCAGGTGTCTTTTTCATAAAGTGACTTTTGATCTTTTGGGTAGATGCCCAGTAGTGGAATTGCTGGATCAAATGGTATATCTACTTGTATTGCTTTGAGGTATCTCCATATTGCTTTCCACAGAGGTTGAAGTAGTTTCTTTTTTTTTAATTTTTACTTTTTATATAAAAAGTACTGTGAAATGTTGTTCACATAAATAAGTACATAGGAATGGAATTTTCTTATTACAATGTCACTTAATTCTTTGAATGTCTTTTTAATTACATGTAAAAAGTTATACAGTGTTCTATCATCAACATGATCTTTAATGATTAATCAGCTGGTAATTCAAGTAGTTCTTTAATTTTCCTGAAAGCAAATAATTTAAACCATCTAACTTTTAAAGGGATTTCTCTCAATTATTAGAGATCCCAGTGGTCAAACATAGAACAATTTGCCTCTAATTTCATCCACATTGTTACAAAAGGTATTAATTCAGCTTTTTTTTATGGCTGAGTAGTACTCTATGGTATACATATGCCACATTTTATTAATCCACTCATGAATTGATGGGCACTTGGGTTGATTATCCTAAGTAAAGTGTCTCAAGAATGGAAAAAACCAACACCACATGTACTCACTATTAAATTGGAGCTAACTGATGAGCACACATGTGCACAGAGGGAAGTAAAATTCAGTGGAAATCAACCAGGGGGGAGTTGGGAGGAGAGGAGGAGCAAAAACCTACCTAATGGGAACTATGAACACTATTTGGGTGACAGGCACACCTTTAGCCAGGACTCAAACAGTACAAGAGTGATCCATGTAACCTAAAACATTTGTTTCCCCTTAATATTTTGAAATTTAAAAAGATAGAACAATTTAAGCAACAAAATAAATAACTACAGCACAGGATTATAACCCATAGAATAAAAGAAATTTCCATGAATCCATACTAATATAAATACATAATTGAATACATAAATAATCAAATAAATTGTGAAGGAACAGCTCTTCCTTACAGTAAAATTCCAATTAATAAAAGTAGAAAGAATGCAAGAAATAGAAAATAATCATTAGAACATCACAGTAATCATTGTTACAGAGAAGATCCACCAATCAATGCTAAAATTAGTGGACTAAAGTTTAAGGAGAAACAAGATATTTGTGTAGTCTCAAAATATCTGCTCCAAGATACATGTGATGGTTAATTTTATGTGTCAACTTGACTGGTGCCTAGACAGCTGATAAACATTATTTCTGGGTGTGTCTGTGAGGGTGTTTCCAGAAGATATTAGCCTTTAAATCAGTAAACTGAGAAAAGATCATCCTCACCAATGTGGATGGGCATCATCCAATCTGTTGAGGATCTGAATAAAACAAAAAGGCAGAGGAAGGATGAATTTTCTCTCTATGTTTGATGTGAGATATCCATCTTCTCTTGCCCTCAGACATTGGTGCTCTTGGTTCTTGGTGCTTCGGACTCAGACTGATACTTACACCATTGGTTCCCCTGGTTGTCAGTTCTTTGTGTTTGGACTGGAAATACAAACTGGCTTTCCTCAGCCTTCAGCTCACAGACAGCTTATCATGGGACTTCTCAGCCTTCATAATCATGAAAGCCAATCCCTCATAAAAAAAATCTCCTATTAGTTCTGTTTCTCTGGAGAATCCTAATACAGTACGTACTAACTACAAAGGGAAAATTTAAAGTTATTTTAAAATAAGAAGTTAAAAACAAACTAAAAAATTTGGTATTGTGCATTTTAGGATCAGTCTGATGGACCATAAAAACAAAGATATATACATACAGCCATATATTTTACATGCCATATATCAGTTTTCTAATCAAAATCTTTTAGAAGTGCCTTTAAAATTTGTGGTATACAGAGGGAAAGACACTTGGGAGTTATTATATATAGATACATTAGTAATTTAGTTATATTGTTGAAAATTATTGCTTATAATTATTCATTTGACTTAATTAGACAGTATATCAGCTGAAAAGGAAGGATTTTTTCCCCTAATTAAATGAAACTGTGCTTCTAAAGTTCTGGACATCACCTTCTCGATAGCATTTTAGAAATATTTTGTCCTATACTTGTACATAAGTAGATGTTCTGCTTTTATGAAGGAATTTGTAATATCTGTGTTGAAACATGTGCAGAAGCTGTAGAGCCATTAGTAAGTGAGCGGTCCACAAAAGTTATTTCTTACCAGTGTTCTCTTTGCTTTGCTCTCACAGGACTCTTTATCAGGGATGTCACTATTATTTTTAAACAACAATCAGGTGGTGGAACACATCACAGTAAGATTCAGGATGAATGTTCTGTCTTTCTTTTGTGTAGCAGAAGGGTGACTATGAAAGGAGAGGAGGGAAAGGAGAACCATGGTAGGATACCTTGACTGCATGAATGCTCTCAGGAAGATCAATTTTAAGAATTGATGGATGGAAGTTGAGGCAATGGTGGAAATTGATTCTCTTACTTCTCCCTTTGCCTGAATACCCTTTGGGAAGTCTCATGTTCCTCCAGGGAAATGAACACTGGTAATTTATGGAGGCTCTGGGTTTCAGAAAGATCTGCTAATCTATTTCAAATCCTTCAATAGTTTTATTATGAGTGTTAATTATGATTGTTATATTAATAATTGGTAGGAATATTGCTAATATTATATAAGTCATAGCAATAGTTTGTATTGCATACCAATTTGAGGTTTTCGAGTTGTCTCATATATGTTATTTCATGTCATTCTCTTAACCTTAGTTATCCTGAAAGCAGAGCCTGAAGGAAAGGCTTGGGTCCAGGTAGGGTGTTTGGGAAGTGATTCCAGGAAGCAGGAGAGAGGGATAGGGAAGTAAAACAGGGAAAAGAGGAAGGAAAATGTATGTAGGAATCCTTGAGTTGGGTATCTCTGTGGCCAGCTGGAACCCTCTGAGGAACCTAAAGCAATATGTCTCAGAACTATCAGCTCAGGGAAAAATACTAGTCCAGGGTGTTCCCAAGAATATCCAATGCCAAGGTGTCCTCAAAACAATAAGGTAGGGAGCAAGAGATAGCAGCAGTGTGTTTAAGGTAAAGCACTGACAGGTTACACACAGCAGAGTGGGTGGAAGTCTGCAAGTAAATAATTAATACAATATTGGCTGGAGTAGAATGTAAGATCTACACAGTTCGAAGTCACACAAGAGGTATCCTATACATGCCCTTGTAGCAACACTATGAGATAGGGCAGGCATTATCACTAATCCCATTTTAAAGGGACATATGTATAAATAATCTATTGCACTCTTGTTGGTAAATGACTTGACCACTCTGTACCTCGGTTTTCATATCTGGAAAAAATCAATGATAAAAGCTGTTTACCTCCGCAATTATGAAAATAATTAAGAGAACACTTACAAAATGCTTTGAGCTTCCAGAAGAATGCAGCTATGTAAATAAATTATTGTTATTGTGCTTTATAGTCTATTTGAAAACAAAATGTGTCGTTTGTCATTTTGAAATACTGAATTCTACCTCAAGCAAAATTGAAAAATAGATAAAGAACAATTTTATCTCTCATTCTGCACGCATATCCCCCACTAACTTTGAAGGGAATTTGGCTCTTCCTGTCTATACATAATTATACAAAGTATTCATAAAATTCCATATTTTTCAGTACTTGTATAATGAGCCTCAAAAGTCAATAATGAACTACAAATATTCATAGAAAATATTCCTTTCTAATTATAGGATTGATAATTCACTGCTGCTTCTATTTTGTACACTCAGAATGACTACTGGTATGGTACTTCTCAGAATTTATTCCCTCATTCAGGAGCAAAGTGACTTCTTTCAATTGCACTCCACTTGTGGCATTCTTTGAAATCATATTGAACCCTTTCCTAGCTCCAGAGCCATCTACAACTCTATGCTACACCAAGACATCTCTGCCTCAAACTATGATAAGAGGAGATTTTTTATTGGCTTAAAATGACCCATATGGTTATCGGTGGCATGGAATTGCTGGGCTAGTAAGCTACGGCTGGCCCATGGTCTGGGCCCTGGGACATATAATTAGCTTGAATGATTCTCTTTCCTCCTGATGAATTGACAGATTTTTAGTGTGGTCATGGAACTATGGCAATAGTTTTGGGAATATAACCAATGCAATCATAACCAAGTCAGCACATTCACCTTCCTGAGAAGGCAGGTCAAGGCAATAATACAGAAGGAGAGAATCCTAGGACTGTATAAACGTGTGTGAACTCATTTCTTCTGTTTTTCCCCCTCCTTCTTCTTTCTCTTCCTCTTGTTAATCACTGGTGCATATTATGTGCTAGGTTCTGTTCAAGGAACTCCACATTTTTAACTTATTTAGTTCTTACAATAACCCTATGCAGTAGGTAGTATTGTCATATGTAGTTTACTGATGAAAAATGATACTTAGGTAGATTAAATAAATTTCTCAAAGTCACCCAGGTTGTCAGTGGCTGAACTGGTATTCAAATCCAGGTCTGTCTGATGCCAAAGCATTTGTTTCTTCTCTTTAGGTCATGTTATGCTACGGAAAGAAGAAAGCTCTGTGTCCCCTGGTTACCAGAGCCAGCTTCACTCTGGACTTAAATTTGTTCTTTCGGTCTTTTCTCATTGACCTAATACAGATGCAATTACCACTCTGGTCTGAACACCATGTTTCCTGGCCACAAAATTCTCTGGCTCTGACCCTGTTCTGGAAGCTTGTGCCTAATCCAACAGTCCTTGACGTGGAGGTCTGAGGCTCAGAAAATTCATAACATAAGTCTCTTCAGATCTTCATGATGCCTATATTCTAGTTACAGAATCCTTCCCCACACATTTGCTTGTTTAACACATTTTTATTGGGCAGCTATTTACTAATATGCTGGGCAATAGAAATACAATGGTGAATTAGATGGACATGGACATTACCCCTATATTCATGGAGCATGCAGCCTAATGGGGGAGACAGAAACATACACAAACCAAGACACAGATACACACACTGGAGTGGTAAAACTTGGCATATATTTTGATGATGGAACAAACAAAATTTGCTGACAGATTGAAGGCAGGGAGGGGGTAAGTAAAAAAGAGCAATCAAGAAGGACTCTTAGGTCATGCTTTGAGCAACTGAGGAATGAGGCGGCCATTTATCAAGATGAGGCTGTGAGAAGAATAATATAAAGCGTTCTGTTTTGGCTGTGCTAAACTTGAGGGGCCAATAAGACCTAAGTGGAGATGTTGAATTGGCAATTGGATAAATGAGTCTAACATCCTGTGGAGACTACAAGGCTAGATATATAAATTTAGGAGTCAGACTATAGATGGTAAATAAAACCATGGGGCTGGATGAGATCATTCAGGGAAAGAGGCTATTTGTTTTTCTTGTTTCTTGTCTGTCTCCTGCCCCAAACTAGAATGTAAGTTCCATGAGAGCAGGTGTTTCTATTCACAGGTGATTCTATAGTGCCCATAATAGTGCACTTATTAAAAATTTATAGAATGCATAGAATGAATGATATTACATGTCTCATTTAATACCTCCTATTGGCACTAACAGTCACATTTGGCACCACCTTAGCCTCGCATCCCTTGTTTACTTATTCTTTCTTGTTTCTCTTACAAACATTCATATTCACTCATAATAATAGCCATCATATTCCCAAAGGCCACTGACAAGTTCTTAGCTGGTCACATCTGCCTCTCCTGATGTATTCTTCTCTCTGAGCTTTTATTTCCTAGGCCTTTTGACCCCTTTACTTGTGACCTTTCCTGCCTCTTTGCTCTAATACCATACCCTAGACAGAACACCTAAAATTGGATCCTACGTGTGGGTATCTGAATCATGGTCAGGTTGAGAATTGGCAAAGGCTGCCTGTAGCACTGGACACAAGACTGGATTTAATCACACTCCTTGAGGCGCATGCAGCTTGCTGTTTGTGCACAGACTGGGCTGCTTATATCGTCTAGAACTTGTAACTACAGCAAATGATCCCAAGATCCTTGAAATCCAATTGTAATGTATAATTTTCTTCAGATATTTTAAAACAAATCCTCATGGCATGGCCAACCTGAGCGCCACGAAACATGACGTCACACTACGTTGATGTCTTAAAGCAGGCCTGTGTTGGCTCAAGCCAGTATTCAGTGACAATCCCACTAGAAGTCACTCCCCTGGGCTGTTTCCGTTGATCAGAAACACACTGAACTGCCTAGAACAGTCAGACGGCTGGTATTCCTGTGCAGTAAGAGTGTTACTTGCTTCAAAAAATGTATTGCAGTTGAGCAGGCCATACGGCCTGCAATGGAATATAAATAGTAATTTTCTAGATTGGTCTGGCCTACCCCACCTCAACAGAGACTGCCTTAGTCTATTTTGCATTACTATAAAGGAATCTGAGAGTAGATAATTCATAAAGAAAAGAGGTTTAATAGGCTCACAGTTCTGCAGGCTGTACAAGAATCATGGCGCCAGCATCTGCTTTTCGTGAGGGACTTAGGAAGATTTTACTCATGGCATAAGGCAAAGGGGGAGCAGGTGTGTCACATGACAAGAAAGGGAAAAAGAGAAAGAGGAGGAGGGCCAGGCTCTTTTTTACAACCAGCTCTCTCAGTAACTACTAGAGCAAGAACTCACTCGGGGATCTGCCCGCATGATCCAAACACTTCCCACTAGGCACCCCCTCCAACACTGGAGATCAAATTTCAACATGAGGTTTGGAGATGATAAATATTTAAACTGTATCAGGGATTAAGACACATTAAGCAGAAAAATAGAGAGAGACAAGTCTCCCACCTTGAGTTTTGTTTTTGTTTTGTTTTGTTTTGTTTGAGACAAGAGTCTCACTCTGTTGCCTGGGCTAGAGTGTTGTGGCATCAGCCTAACTCACAGCAACCTCAAACTCCTGGGCTCAAGCAATCCTTCTGCCTCAGCCTCCCAAGTAGCTGGGACTACAGGCATGCGCCACCATGCCCGGCTAATTTTTTCTATATCTTTTTAGTTGCCCAGCTAATTTCTTTCTATTTTTAATAGAGACGGGGTCTCACTCTTGTTCAGGCTGGTCTCAAACTCCTGAGCTCGAGGGATCCTTCGACCTTGGCCTCCCAGATTGCTAGGATTACAGACGTGAGCCACCACATCTGGCCTCCCACCTTGATTAATTCAGTAACTTCTTACATGAACTCATTGACTCTCATCCCTTTCATGCATGTGCTTTCTAAGTTACTGCCAGAGAAATTTCTCACTAGGCTATGCACATACTTAAAAGCTTCCAGTATCTCCCCCATAGGTTATCAGCTCCTAAATTCTTCTGGAAGCCTTTCAAGGCCACCATCATCTGACTCCAGCTTGCTGCCTAGTAAATTCCACCCCTCCTGACAAACCACACACACACACACACACACACACACACACACATACACACTCACAACTCCTGCTTACATAGTTGAGTTCCTCCCTTCCTCCATCCTGATGCCAATACTTTGCTCATTCCCACTTCTGTGCCTGTGCTTACACTGTAGTGTCACCTGGAGTACCTTCTGCTCTTCCCATATATTGAAATATTGCATTTATTTTAAGGCCTACCTTAAAGCTAATTCTGGGGAATCCATCCCATTGCAATATTTCCCTTCCCCATTGTTCCCTGGTTCTGTCATATATCTGTAACATGTACATTTTCTTGCCAATCTTCAATTCTGTCCTCCCCATGATAAAGCTTTCCATTCCTTTTAAATCCTCCAGAATGCTCATGGGGCTGGGCAAATTATAGATATTAATGAACTCTTGCATAGGGAATCTTAGAAGTCTTGACTACTTTCCCATGGGAGATAGTGAAAGGAGGACTGAGAGGCATTGCATTTCCCCTCTGCCTAGCCCAAATATAATCAAAGGGTTCTACTTTGATCTATTCTGTGTGTTGAGTTTTGTATTAAGATTATATTTTGAAGACAGGGTTCTGATGAGTTTTTAAATATGAAAGCCACCAATATAGAACATTCATTCATTCAACATTTATTGAACATTTACTATGTGGCCAGCACTGCCCTTATCATTCTGGTGGGCATGGGCAGTTAGGAAAGAGAAATACCTGGGGGTTAGAGTTACTGAGGAATTCTATACACATAAAGGATTTGGAAGTGTACAGACAATGGGGAAGGTATTTCTGGGAACCAGAATAACTCATCACCTAGTGTTTGATGCAGTGAGAAGGTGCAGGGGCTGGCTTTCCATTACTCTTCTCTCAGAGGGGTGAGCACAAAAAGTAGGGCACCCCTTGCACAGTCCTCTCTACCAGCCCCTCTCCCTTTACCCCTTCTATTGCCCATCTTGCCTCACTGGCTGGACCTCAGAATAACAGGGCTTATTTTCTTTCATCTCAAAATCACACCAAACATATTGGGGTGCCAGGTTGGTTGTTTTCCTTTTTAAGCACCAGGCTCCCTTGTGGGCACTGGCATTTCTGCGTCTGCTCACATAGCAGGCTGTCTACATGAAATCCTCCTGATCCTTCAGGAGTCTACTGGGAGACTGAGTTGGCATCAGGAAACTGCTTTTCCCATAACTCATTTCTATAATGCTGAACACCAAGCACCTGAAGCAAAGTGTCCTGCTGCCCCCACCACCAGGCAAAACTGACTGAATCATGTGCAGACACTGACGCCCCAGGCTGCTGGCTAAGAATAAGATAAGCTCAAAATAACCTGCACTATCCCCAGTGGACCTTATTGCCTGCTATCGCCCTCTTTAACCCTGCCTGTGATTGGCTGAAGAGCCAGGTAGACAACCAGTCCCTGAGCCCTGAAATAACATTGACAACAGAAATAAATCTCCTGCCTGAGTTAGAGGCTCATCAAAGCAGAAGAAAGAGATGCTCAATCATTCTGCCACTTACTCAAGCTGCACTCAAGATTTCTAGTATGAGATTTAGGGCATTCTGGGCCTCCCCACTTCAGGTGGATACTGTGTGCATTTGAGTAGTGGAGGTTGGTAACAGATCAAGAGAGGTAACAGGGCTTAGTGGCAGGTGAGAGGCAAAGAGGTTCGTGCCCATGAGCTGGAAACTTCATTATTATATGCAGGCCCATGGTTCCTATGCACACACTCACATTCAGACTATCAGAATGGACAACTATAGCCAGGACATGCATGCCTAGTTAATGGGAAGCAAAGGGAGACAAGGAGAGGGACTCCTCTCTGACCATGAGAAGTCACAAGGCTCCATATCACCTCCTCCAGAGCTCAGGCCATCTTTCCTAAGAGTCAGTGCAAAGCAGGAGGTGAATGCATTGCTGTTTCCTAGACTGAGTCTCACCTGTTAAACAATCGCAGACAGCTGAGAGCTCTGAGAGCCCCCAAACTCACCACTTCCATGGTTCCCTCAACACTCACCTCAGAGCACCATTTACCTCTCGCCTAGCACCTAATGGTGGTAGCATAGAGTGGATTAAGTTATTGACTGTATCCAGGCTAAAGAAATAAAGTATTGGTCCTTTTAGGACTAGAAGACTTATTGATAAGAGGAAGAAGGAGGGCATGGGTAGGCAAGATCAGCAGACTTACTGACCTTAAATGACCTGTGATCTAAAAGCCAGATTCTCTAGAGCTTATTCATCTTACTTAACTGAAACCTTATGCCTGTTGGTTAATTACTCCCCTTTTGTCCCTCCCAACAGCCCCTGGTAAGGACCATTCTGGTTTTTGATTTTATGCACTTGATTATTTTAGATACCTCATATAAGTGGAATCGTGCAGTACTTGTCTCTCTGTGTCTGGCTTATTGTACTTAGTTTACAATTTTTAAGAGGCTAGATCTCATGTTAAGTGTTCTTACCACAATAAAATAAAGTGATAAAAACCAGGAGTTAACAGCACCAGCGAGAAAAGCAGTAGAGCATGAGTATTTTGAATTCTACCAAAGTTATAATCCTTACCTTGAACCTTGCATCCATGCATTAGCAGGTTACTCTCATTAATTTCCTAATTTACTGAAGAGATGAAAATGGCCCAGATAAATAACATGGCCTACAGAAGGTCACCCACCTGAGAGTACTGCCAGAATCTGCCTGTCTCCTCAAGTGTTGACATACTCATCACTTTTAGCCCACTTAAAGCTTTGACCATGAGAATAAATGACTTAGAGCAACTCCCCCTGCCCCCCGCCCCCACCAGCACTGAGAACCAGGGCTTGAGAACAATCAATTTTTTCAGATGTGTATTAGTTAGCTCAGGCTGCCATAATGTAATGCCACAGACTGGGGCATAAACAATAGAAATTTATTTTCTCACAATTTTGGAGGTTGGAAGTCTAGGATCACGGTGTCGGCAGATTTGCTTTCTCCTGAGGCATTTCTCCTTGCCTTACAGATTGCTGCCTTCTCACTGTGTCCTCACATGGCCTTTCTTCTGTGTGCTCGCATCCCTGGTGTTTCTTCCTCTTCTTATAGGACATCAGCCATATTGGGTCAGGACCCCACCTATATGACCTCATTTGACCTTAATTACCTCTTTAAAGGCCATATCTCCAAATACATTCACATTCTGAGGTACTGGTAGTTAGGGTTTCAACATATGAATTTGCAAGGAACACAGTCCAATCCATAACAACATAAAAACTGTGACAACTAGGCAGAAAGTATGTCCATTTTCACCTTATTCTGCATCCATGAAACGACATTTCATTCCTTCCCCACCCCATACCACACAAAACCTTCCTCCACACCCCTATAACCATAACTGCTGCTTCCACTAAATCACATCTCTTTCACTCTTTTCCTCCAATCCTATAAAACCCT
The DNA here is from genome assembly GCA_008750895.1 of Mirza zaza. Lineage (NCBI taxonomy): Eukaryota > Metazoa > Chordata > Mammalia > Primates > Cheirogaleidae > Mirza > Mirza zaza. The sequence goes on from VSMD01108949.1 coordinate 116,041, forward strand.
GTCCCCTCAGTTCTTCTGCATGATTCTGGGGCCACCTCTGTCTTCTGCATGTCTTTTTCATATGTGGGCTCTATGCCCCCTGGTGACTCTATTAGTTCCTTAAAGACAAAGTCCAACTCTTCTGTTTCCCTTGGCTCCCAAGAACAGACAGCAAATGTCTGGGCACAATAGACACTTGCACTGACACCACTTTATACCCTATTTAATGATATGAAATGACAGTAAATGTCACAGCACTACAGAAATGTTGACTGAGTGATTGCCAAGGGACAAGAACAGGGTCATCTCATCCTTTCTGTCACCTTTTGTAGTCTTTTTCAAACACCATGGAAAAGGTCTTGCTCTCTGCTTCTCTTAGACTGTTCTATTTTCTACCCTTATACTCTAGGCAGTGAGAAACTCAAATAAGAATAAAGGGCATTTATCTCACTCTGAAAGGCTGAGGGTTTTTTTGTGTGTGTGTGCTTCTCTGGGGCTCTCACTCTCATAACTAAACAGCTCAATAGCAAAAAATGAAATTAGGAATAGGGAGCAGGGGAAGGGAAAGGAGGAGGAAGAAAAGGAGTAAGCAGAAGTAGAAGTGAAAAATGAGCACACATTACAGCTGCCACTGATACCCTCCCTGCCAAGAATAGGAAGGCACCTACATTTTGTAAAGCACCCATAAGTATAACCATTTTCTGGACAAAGCCCCTAATGGGAACTGAAAAAATGAGTGAGCCCTTTTATATTTTCATGATCATGTTAAAAGTGTAACTGCATCATCTGGCTCCTCATCAGCCCAAGAACGAGGGCAGGCAGCAAGTGCCTAGTGGTTTATTTTTATTTCTGATATCATCTCCCTGATCCCAGAGGGAGCCCAGCCCGGCTTATTTAAGACCACACGATGAGGCTGTTAAACTCGTGTGTGCCTGAGGAACCCTTCCTGTCTTTTGTAGGGTGGAGAAAAAACCTAAGGTGAACCCTTAGCTCGGTGGCCCTCATCTTCCAGCCAGCAAGCAGTTTAACAGCGGCCATGAACCATCAAACTGGCTCAATTACACTCTAAGTCCAATGAGCACATTGAGCAATTACACCTGGCTCAGTGAGCTTATTTGTTGCCAAACAACAGCTCTGATGTATTCCCTGAACACAAGACTTTGTGCGAGGGCCAGTGGGCCTTTTCCATGGAGATAACATAATCTATGGTTTCAGGACCTCCAAGATCCAGGGACAAGACTAATTCAGTAATGTGTTAGTTTTTTATTGCTGCCTAAGAAATTACTACAAACTTTGTGGCTTAAAATAGCACCCACTTATTAGCTCATAGGTCTGTTGTTCAAAAGTGCAGCCTGGTGTCACTGGCATCTTCGTTCAGGGTCTTACAAGGCTAAAATCAAATTGTCAGCTGAGCTGCATTCTTGTCCGGAGGCCCAGAGCTCTCTTCCAAGCTCATATGGTTATGGAAGAATTCAATTCCTTGTAGTTACAGGACTGAGATCCCCATTTCCTCGCTGGCTGTCAGCCAGGAGGCCACTCTTTGCTCCCAGAGGTCACTTGCATTCTTTCTCACGTGGTTTCCTCCATACTCAACCCTGTAATGGCACTTTAATTCCTTGTCATGCTTCACATCTCTCTGACTTCCCTTTCTGTCACCAGCTGGAAAAAGTTTTATGCTTTTAAGGGCTCAAGTGATTAAATTAGACCCACTAGGATAATCTCTCTATTTGAAAGGCAACTGTGCCATATGATATAACCACCACAGGAGTAACATCGCAACATATTAGGGAATGGAACTTGACTCGAGGTGGGATGTACATTTTTAGATTCTGCCTACCACAAGTAATAAAAGAAAACTTGTATATGTGTGCACCCACACACACTCTTTACCCCTCCCTCGTCACCATGCACAGATTTGCAGACCTATGAGTCCATGAGTCAGTACATATCCAGGAACTATCAATAGTCAGAATTTTTCCCAATCTCTTCTTTTCTTGTAATCATTCTGGAAATATAATATTAATATATAGCCATCCTACCATTCCCATTATTGCAGAAACCAGTATAGTCCTGGAGCTTAAGCCATAAAAAAAAAAAAAAAATGACTGAATTTACAGCTGTGGTAGAATACTACTTTCAGAAAAAATTCTCCTTTATGGTTGTCCGAAAGAAGAGAAACCATTTTTGCTTGTTGGTTTTTGCAAAAGTGCTCAGCAATGCACAGTAGTGTGTGATGGCCGTTGACATTTCATATGCTACCTGGAACCCCAAATCTCTTTGAGTTGCTGATTTTGAAAATACTTCCATTTATCCAAATGCTCATGATTTTTCCATCATTTAGACATAAAATGAGTTTCTGACTGTAGTTCCATCTGACAGTCTATAAAAATAGATACAAATTCAAAGAGAAGATAGTGCACGTGACTGAAGACATGAAAGCAAGATAAGTTAGAGTTAGCGGTGAGCCTGAGAATGAGGTCAGATAAAGGGTTAATATCTGGACATTGCTATGAAGATGTACAGAGGAAATGAGATACACATTGTTCTTTAGAACCCAATAGGAATGGGAAATAAATATGATTGTGTTTGCATAGTAGCATGCCAACAATGCAAATTATAAAAGTCCTCGAAATTCAAGGTGTATGAAAATTCTAGTCTTTTACTTTCTAAAAGCACTGGGTGGGATAAATTATAGAGGATGAGCCCTATTTATACCTCTACCATATACTTGAGTTATGCTTTGTATCAGTCATAGTGTATGTTTACATGGACTCCTTTGAGCTTCTCTACTCCCCTGTAAACAGAATAGGAATACAAAAAAAAAAGTCCCTTTCCAAATTTGCTAATTGAAAACAACCCTAGTCTGGCAAGAGTTCAGAGTAAGGAAAGACAATTGTGTTGTTCATCAGTTAATGTTCTACAGGACCGCTGACTCAGACCTAAAAGTATAGTGTGGAGATGTGCTGGTGTTGGCTGAGAGAACAGAACTGTGAAAGAGTTTAGAGATCTGTGGGCAAGTTTAGTGTCAGAGAGGAGGAAAGCTTGCATAACAATGAGAATGGTCCTTTTATCCTAAATTGTGTGCCAAAGAGTTCAGAATTTGGTTCAGGATCCTGGAATGCTACTGAGTCAGAATTTTGTATAAATAATGACAGCATGTCTAACCTAGAAAAGAAAGATGAAGTATATAAAGTTCAGACAAAAAGGATTTGCATTTTGAGGGGCAAGGGAGCCAAGACAGAGTTGTGGCATTAGAGTGGGGATATGGAAGTAGTATAAGGAAATTTAATGAACCAATGAGAGCTGTAAGAACACAATTTACATTTCAATCTACAATAAGTTGAATTGAAAATAGTGATCATGCACTTTTGATTTCCTTAATTGTCATTTACCTTAAACCCCAAGATTATTATTCAGATTAAAAATAAAGTTTACCTCCCATATCCTTGGGTTCCTCATCCATGGATTCCATTAACTACAGATCAAAAATATTCAGGAACAAACAACAAAAAGGCAAAACATCTGTACTGAACATGTCTAGACTTTTTCTTGTCATTATTCCCTAAACAATGCAGTATAACAACTATTTACACATCGTTTCCTTTGTATATTAGGTATTATACATAATCTAGAGATGATTTAAAGTATATAGGGGGATGTGAGTAGGTTCTATGCAAATACTACACCATTTTATATAAGGTACTTGAGCATCTATGGATTTTGGTATCTGCAGGGGTTCCTGGAACCAGTCCCTCACAGATACTGAGGGACAACTATGTAGCCTGTGCTTTCTAAACAGTAGAGTGTGATAATCTAGCGGTGATACCTGGCCAATCAATAATCCAGAATTCTTTGGGAGTTTATTGCAATATAAATTCCTAAGCTGTGCCATAGACCTATTGAATCAGAATCTCCCCAAACACTGTTGAAGAGAAGCACCACAGAAATTGAAGGAAGTGCTGGGACACTAGGAGTAGGGCTCTCAGAGAAGAAGAAAACCCCTGGAATGCAGGAATTAGGAGAATTAGCTAGCAACAGAAGCAATAAGGCTTTTCTTTGCAGGACACCCTGAACACTCATCTTGTTTGCAGATAATATAATTATTTTTTTTTCAGATAAGGAAGCAGAGACTCAGAGAGGTTAAGAAACTTGCCCCAAATCACACAGTTGATTAGTAGCAGAGCCAGGGTTCGAACATATGTCTCCTGGCCTTTTTGGTAGCTTTCATTTCTAGGCCTTTGACTATAAGTATGTTATTGTAAGATATTATTGAGTATGGCAAGGAGTGAGGAAAAAGGGATTGGAGGATAGGGAAAGAGAGCCCTTCACTATGCTTATTACAAACACGAAATAAGGGTAATCAAATAATGATCAAAATCCTTGGTGATTTATTGAGCTAAGTAATGAATGACAATCTAAAGATTCATAAAAATATGGATATTTATTGTTACAGATATATTAATTTTACAAAGAGTTAATCTCACTGAATCAATAAAGTAAAACAGTTTATTATACAGAACAATCTTAGATGAAGATTTTGCTGGCTGAAAAGTAAATATGTTCACTTGTGTCACCTCTTGGTAAAACGTCACATTTTAAATGACCAAGAGCGAATCTAATTTCTAAAAGTGAATAATGTAAAGTCATAAGATTGTGAGATATTAGAGAAGTTCTTAGGGTTTGAGGAAGGAGCAGCAGAAGAAAAATAAAGCACCACAGGCTTGGACAGAAAAATGGGGCTGAGAAAACGGGGCTGGGGCTGGGGCTCAGAAAATGATACCCCAAAATATGGTGCTTTGACATACTCAACTAAAGAATCAGCCTCAAAGTCTCTCTGACCTCCCCACCCCCATCCCCATCTCTCAGTCTTCTATCTCTTCCAAAGCACAGGATAAGGCTGGTCTTTGAAGTTTCCTTATCTACCTAGAAAGTGGACCGCCAAAGAGAAACACAATTGCCTTCAATCCCTTCCCTGAAATTTCATTAACTAAAAATTAAACACTATACCTACAGCCCAGACAAACTTCGTTCCAAACTATTATCTGTTCTCAGGTCCCATTCAATCCCCAAAGAGAATTATTTATTAACCATTGTCTGAACATTGGGTCCTTTCATTCCCTCTGAAAAATCATTTATGCCCACATCTCCCATCTCCCCTTTTCCTACAAAGAAAGGTATATAAGCATCTGTATCCCATTGGCTTACCTGATAATCATTCTGAGATTCCCCTGTGCTACTCGCATTGAGTAAATTTTAATGCCTTTTCTTATATTAATCTGTTATTGTCAGTTCATTTTTAGCAAACCTTCAGAAGGTTAAAATGGAAGCTTCCCCTCTTTGCCCCATACCGCTATAGCTGAGATACTGCTCACTAAATAATTTAAGTATTAACCTATATTTCCCAAACTCCCTTGCAGTTAGGTTGAAGCTAGTTCTGACCAATGAGAGAGATGTGTACTACTTCTAAATCCAGAAGGTTAAAGGCTGGTGTCCTTCCTCCAACTTTCTCTTCTCTTATGGTCTTAAAAGCTATATATGGAGACGATGGTGCCACAAAATGGAAGGAGCCTCAATCTCCAAGTCACTGCTTGGAGAAGAATTCCCACTGACTTCCATTAGACTTGGTGAAATAAATTTTGGTTGTATTTGGATTAACAAAAATTTTGTTTGTCTTTTGTGGCAGTTAGCACTTACTAAATCGCATGAAAATGTCCAATTCAGTCAGTCTTTTGCATTATTCTCACATTCCTCCGATATATGTCATTAAATGCATTTCTGATTGTATGAAAAGTTTGGTGGTAAAATGGTATGAATTCTATGGAAATTCATTTTGTGCCATTTTGTTGGAAGGCACTTATTCCATAAAACTTTATAGCTAAAGTTTATATATTTTTTGGGATCCTCAACAGGAATACTGACCATTGGTATTAGGAATACATTCAGAAGACAACCATACATGCTTTTAAACTGGATTGGGGTGATGGTTTCACAACTCTAAATTTACTGAGAATAAATTAAGCATATGCTTAAAGCAGGTGAATTTTATGATATTTAAAGTATATTCTGATAAGGATTTTTTTTAAAGTCAACCAGACATGGACATTTTCACAAACTTTTGTACATGTTTGCATATCAATTACAATTATTCCCAAATTTACTTCAAGGAGTCCCAAGCACATGTCCATAAAGTAAGGTATGGGCTAAATAATGTAGCCTTATCATCACAAAAGTTAAGGAAAACATGCCCTGTGTCAGGAAGAAGACTTGCCAGTAGCACCTATCTAGTGAGTTTGGTGTTGATTTCTCTTGGCAGGTATCTGACAAGGGGAAGAGATGAAGTGGCATAAAATAGCAAGAGACAGTCCTCAGAAAAATGAAACATTTGGGAACCCTAACAGAAAGCACTTCTTACTGATTTCCAACCTCTCACCTACACCTTAAGTAGCAGAAGCTGGAGAGTTGGCTGCTGCTGAGACAGAGAGTGATGAAGCAATTCTGAACAAGGCCACCCTTAAGGAAAAAAGGAAAGTAGCCCAAGTTTGCCTTTGGAATTTGTTTTTTCACTTCTCTCCCCAAACTTGTGTCTCGGCCCCTCATGTGGCCCATCTGTCCAGAAATATGGAAAAAAAAAAAACCAAGATATCACATAAAATTAAGCACACCAAACTGTTGGGAGCATATTCCCAATGAAGTTTATAAGAGGCATCTGAAATTGAGAAGACATAAACCGAAAGAATAACTCCATAATCGTGAAATAAGAAATGGAAATGACAAGTTGGTGTGAAGATATTATTTTGCTAAAGCAGCCTTCCAAATGCTTTTGAACTGATACCACGTAGGCAAATGTCTATTTTGTAGTAGTAATAATAAACAACTAACATTTATTGAGCACTTACTATGTGTCATGCCCTGTGATAAGTGTTTCATATCATTATTTCATTTAATACTCTTAACCAACCTATCAGGTAGATATTATTGTTCCTGGTCTACAGATTAGGATATTTAAACATAGATAAATTAAATAATTTGTTCAAGATTATGCAGCTAAGAAGCAGTGATTTGTCTATATCTCATGCCTTAAGTGCTCTATGCATTATTGAAGTAGTTCAACAGAGAAACTACATATCCAGAATAGAAAAAGAAAGATGGCTGACATAACTGGGTGCCTAGATGCTAGGTTCAACACCATGCATGCTTGCAGGTATACTGTCATTTAACCTTCAGTATAATCTTGCAAGACCATTAGTATGTTCCCTACTTACAGATGACTAAATAGTCTCATTCTTTCAACAAATGTTTACTGAGTGCTTCTTGGGCCACAGCAATCTATTAATACAAATAAAACTCATTGCCTGGTTTTGTAGAATTTACATTTTAGTGGAGAAGGAGAGGGGAAACAATAAAAAAGTGCTATGAAGAAAAATAAAATAGGATAAGGATAAAAATAGGAATGAAAATAAAGAGGGATAAGGATTCCTTGTTCTTTTCCTCAAAAATAACCACTCTTCTGAATTTACTGTTTATTTCTGTTTTTATTACACACACTTATGTGTGTGTGCATGTGTGTGTGTGTGCATGTGTGTGTGTGTGCGTGTGTGTATGGATATTGTATCCTTCATTTGTTGCTGTATATGAAACCTAGTGCCACACAACAACAAGCATTTATTCTCATGCTCCCAGGTCTGTGTGTCAGTTGGGAAAAAATTTCTCCATACATTTTCATTCTGAGGCTGAAACTGAAGGGATAATCTCAGGGGACACATCTCATTGCAGAGGTCAGAAGCTCTCAGGAGAACAAAATGAAAATACAATATCTCTTATGCCTTGGCTCAGAGCTCTTCTCACACTACCAGTTCTATCCACATATTCTACTGGACAAAGCGAATCCCATGACCAGGCCATCAATGGACAGGGAAATTATACTCCTCCAATAGAGGTGGTGGGAGGAGGGATAAATACTTGTAGAACAAAAATCTATTCTATAACAAATACATAATATTGTTTTATGGTTTCAAACTTTATGTAAAAGGTATACTCTGAAGTCATTCTGCAACATGCTTTACTCACTCAACATTAAGATTTTTAGATGTATTCACACATGTGGCTCCAAGTCACTCATTTTCACTGTCATTGAATAAATGTATCAAATTTATTTTTCTATTCCTCTACTGGTAGATATTTGATGTTTTCTATTGCAGACTTCAATGACAGTCGTCATTGTTTATGTCTTCTTCTGCTGTTGTGCTAGAGTTTTTCCACAGCATATTCGCGGAGGTGAAATTACTAGATCCAAGTATACACCCACATCATCTTCAACTTTATATAGAAAAATTCTTCTCCAAAGGGTTTATACCAACTTATCTTTCAGTAATCAGGGATGGTAATTCCTATTTCTCACCAACACTTGCTATAATTGAACTTTTACATTTTTACGGAATTGATGGATATGAAAATACATCTTATTGTTGCTTCAATTTGTATTTCCCTGAGTTCTAGGCAGTAGAGCATCTTATCAGGTTTCTACTTAGGTATATTACTCAATCATACACTTTGCCTCTGTTTATTGTTATTGAGTTGTTTTGTTTTTCTTATTGATTTGTATTGATATTTGACATAGTGATCTTTGTTAGTTATACCTTTACAAATATCTTGTCCCAGTCTGAGGCTTTGCCTTCATTTTGTTTATGATAGAGTTCACTGTGGAGGTTTTTTTAAAAATAGAAAATGTGTATTTTTAGAGCACATCACTACCTGGCTGAGAGCACTGCCTCACTCTAGGATTCAGGCTGCCTTCAACTAGAATATTGTCTGTCACCACAAGAGGGGGCAAATAGAGCTCTGGAAGGGCTCATATTGGCATGCACTAATATTCCACTTTGGAAGAGGCACACACCATTGTTGCTTACAACCCATGAACTGGTCATATGGCCAATCCCAATATAAGGGGGCCAGAAATGTCAATCAAACATTTTGATTAAACAAAAGATTTTAAAATTTTTCATATAGTGAAACATATCATTCTTTTCATTTATGGACTATGCCTTTTGTGGTTTTTCTTTATAAATAATTTTCTACTCTAAAGTCATAAAAATATTTTCTTAAAATATCTTTTCAAAGTTCAATTTTTTTCACATCTAGGTCATTAATCCATCTGGAATAGAGATTTTTTAATTTTTTTTTATTTCACCATATTACAGGGGCACAAATGTTTAGATTACATATATTGCCTTTTGCCCCAGTCAGGTCAGAACTTCAAGGGTGTCCATTCCCCAGACGGTGCGCACCACACCCGTTAGATGGGAATATACCCATCCACTCCTCTCCCCTCCCATCTCCCGACGCTGAATGAATGTTACTATTATATTTGCATTTAACTGTTGATCAGTTAAAACCAATTTGATGGTGAGTACATGTGGTGCTTGTTTTCCATTCTCAGGATACTTAGTAGAATGGGTTCCAGCTCTATCCAGGATAATACAAGAGGTGCTATATCACTGTTATTTTTTGTGACCGAGTAGAACTCCATGGTATACATATACCACATTTTATTAAGCCACTCATGTATTGATGGGCATTTGGGTTGTTTCCACATCTTTGCAATTGCGAATTGTGCTACTATAAATGTTTGAGTGCAGACGTCTTTTTTATTACTTTTTGCCCAGAATCTCTTTTATTACTTTGGATAGATGCCCAGTAATGGGATTGCTGTATCAAATTGTAGTTCTACTTGTAGCTCTTTGAGGTGTCTTCATATTACTTTACACAGAGGTTGTACTAGTTTGCGGTCCCACCAGCAGTGTATGAGTGTTCCCATCTCTCTGCATCCACATCAACATTAATTGTTTTGGGACTTTTTGATAAATGCCATTCTCACTGTAGTTAAGTGATATCTCATCATGGTTTTGATTTGCATTTCCCTAATAAATAGAGATGCTGAGCATTTTTTTCATATGTGCGCTGGCCATTAGTCTATCTTCTTTTGAAAAGTTTCTGTTCATGTCTTTTGCCCACTATTTGGTAGGATTGTTTGATTTTTTCTTGCTGATTTTACTGAGTTCTGTGTAGTTATTAGCCCTTTATTGGATTGTAGTATGCAAATATTTTCTCCCATGCTGTAGGTTGTCTGTTTGCTCTCATGATAATTTCCTTGGCTGTGCAGAAGCTTTTTAATTTGATCGGGTCCCATTTATTTATTTTTCTTGGTGCTGTGATTGCCTTTGGGATTTTCTTCATAAATTCTTTGCCTAGGCCAATGCCTGTAAGAGTATTTCTTTCCAATCAACATTTTCTTCTAGAATTTCTATAGTTTCATGCCATAAGTTTAAGTCTGCTATCCACCATGAATCGATTTTTGTGAGAGGTAAAAGGTGAGGATCCTGTTTCAGTCCTTGACACGTTTCTATTCAATTTTCCCAGCATCATTTATTGAATAAGGATGCTTTTTCCCACCGTATGTTTTTGTCAGTTTTGACAAAGATTAGATGGCTATATGAGGATGGTATTATATCTGAGTTCTCAGTTCTATTCCATTGGTCTATGTCTCTGTTCTTGTGCCAATCACATGCTGTTTTAGTTACTTAGCCTTGTAGTGTAGCTTGAAGTCTGACAGACTGATGTCTCCCATTTTGTTCTTTTTGCTTAAAATTTATTTTGCTATGTGGGATCTTCTTTGGTTCCATATGAAGTGTAAAATTATTTTTTTTATATCTGTGAAAAATGGTGTTGGTATTTTAATAGGGATTGCATTGAATCTGTAGATCACTTTGGGTAGTATAGATATTTTAACAATGTTGATTCTGCTGACCTAGGAGCATGGTATGGTTTTCCACCTATTTACGTCCTCTGTTATTTCCTTCCTCAGTGTTTCATACTTCTCCCTCTAGAGGTCTTTTCCCTCCTTAGTTAAATATATTCCCAAGTATTTGATTTTCTTCATTGCTATTGTGAAGTGTATTGAGTCTTTGATTTGGTTCTCAGTTTAACTGTTCTTGGTGTATAGGAATGCTACTGATTTCTGTACATTGATTTTGTAACCTTAGACTTTGTTGAATTTGTTTATCAATTGCAGTAGTCTCATGGCAGAATCTTTGGAGTTTTCTAGATATAAGATCATATCATCAACAAAGAGCGATAGAGATGACCTCTTCTGCTCCCATTTGGATGACCGTATGTTCCTTTTCTTGGTTGATTGCTCTGGCTAGGACTTACAGCACTATATTGAATAGAAGTGGTGATAGAAGGCAATCTTGTCTCATTCCAGTTCTCTGAAGGAATGCTTTCGATTTTTCCCCTTTCAGTGTGATGTTTGCCATGGGTTTGTCATATATGGCTTTTATGATTTGGATCTAAGTCTCATCTATGCCTATTTTGTTAAGCATTCTTATCATAAAAGGGTGCTAAATTTTGTTGAATGCTTTTTCTGCATCTACTGAGGGGATCATATGGTCTTTTTTTTTTGCTTCTATTTATGTGGTGAACTACATTTTTAGATTTGTGTATGTTGAACCATCCCTACATCTCTGAGATAAACCCCACTTGGTCGTGATGGATTATGTTTTTGATAAGCACCTGAATTCGGTCTGCTAGGATTTTGTTGAGAATTTTTGCATCTATATTTATAAGGAATATTGTTCTGTAGTTTTCTTTTTTGTTGCATCCTTTCCTGGGTTTGGTATCAGAGTAATTTTGGCTTCATAAAACGTGTTGGGGAGTATTCCTTTTTCTCAATGTTGTGGAATAAGTTCTTCAGGATAGACACCAGTTCTTCTTTGTAGGTGTGGTAAAATTGAGGTGTTGAAACCATCTGGTCTGGGACTTTACTTTTTAGGAAGATTTTTTTGTTGCTGCTTTAATTTCAGTACTTGATATTGGTCTGTTGAGGAATTCTGTTTCTTCCTGTTTGAGCCTAGGGAGGCTGTGTGTTTCTAAGAATTTGTCTATTTCCTCCACATTTTTAAGATTATGTTCATAGAGGTTTTTATAGATGATAGTTTGTATTTCTGTGGTATCAGTTTTAATTTCTGCATTTTCATTCCTGATGGAGCTTATTAGAGTCCTTTCTTTTCTGCTTCTCATTAATATAGCAACAAGCATGCCAATTTTATTTAATTTTTCAAAGAAGCAACTTTTTGTTTTCTTAATCTTCCATATAGTTTTTTTGTTGTTGATTTCATTTAGTTATACTCTAATCTTTGTTATTTCTTTTCTTCTGCTGGGTTTAGGGTTGGTTTGCTCATCTTTTCCAGTTCTTTGAGATGATTCATTAATTGTTGATTTGTGATATTTCTGTCTTTTGTATATAGGCATTTACGAATATAAATTTTCCTCTCAGGACTGTATTAGCTGCGTCCCACAGATTTTGATAACCTGTGTATCCTTATCATTTAGTTCAAAGATTTGATTTCCATCTTAATTTCCTGCCTAACACAATAATTATTCAGCAGGAAGTTGTTTAGTTTTCATGACTTTGTGTAGGGATAAGAGTTTCTGTTGGAGTTGATTTCTAATTTTATTCCACTGTGGTCTGAGAAGATGCATGGTATAATTTCTATTTCTTTAAATTTTTTGACACATGCTTTGTGGCCTAGGATATGGTGAGTCTTACAGAATGTCCCATGAGCTATTGAGAAAAATGTATATTCATTGGGTTTTGGGTAGAATGTTCTGTGAATGTCAGTCAGGTCCATTTGTTATAGAGTTCTGTTTAAGTCCATTGTTTCTTTGTTTATTTTCTGTTTGGAGGATCTGTCCTGTTCTGTCAGAAGTGTGTTGAAGTCCCCAGATATTACAGCATTGCTTTATCAATCTGGGTGCCCCTGAGTTAAGTGTATAAATATATAGAATTATTATGTCTTCTTGTAGAATTGCACCCCTCACCATTATATAGTGATCATCTTTGTCTTTCATTACCTTTGTTGGTTTGAAGACTAAGTTATCTGAAATCAGAACCATTACGTCATGTTTCTTTTGGCTTCCATTTGCATGAAATATAGTTTTCCATCCCTTTGCCTTGAGTATGAACTCATCCCTGTGGGTTAGATGTGTTTCCTGAAGACAGCAGATACTTGGCTTGTGTATATTTATCCATTGGCTAGCCTATTTCTCTTCAGTGAGCACTTCACGCCATTCACATTTATTGAAAGTATTGATAAGTGGGGCAGATTTCTGTTCATCCTGTTGCGTTGAACTTCATTGCTTTGTTTTCTCCCTGGAACCATTGTAGTATCTTGCCTCTGACCTTAGATTTTGGATGATTTTAAACTGGTAAGTGTTGATTGTGCTGATCAATGTGTAATACTGTTCTGAGTACTTCCTGGAGGGCAGGTCTTGTCTTGATGAATTCCCTCAGTCTTTGCTTGTCTGAGGTGGTCTTTATTTCTCCTTTGTATAATAAATTTAGTTTTGAAGGGCACAAGATTCTAGGCTGGGCATTATTCTGTTTTAGAAGAGTGAAAATGGGCCTCTAGTCTCTTCTGGCTTGTAAGGTCTCAGTTAAGGAGTCTGTAGTTATTCTGATGGGTTTTTCTTTGTAGGTTACCTGCTTCTTTCACATTATGGCTCATAGGAGGGCCTTTTTGTGTTTATTTTGGCCAGTGTGATGATTATGTGTCATGGTGCATTTCTATTTGCAATGAATCTCCCAGGATTCCTTTCAGCTTCTTGTACCTAGATATCTAGATTTTTGGCAAGGCAAGAGAAATTTTCCTTTACTATATCCTCAAATAGTTTATCTAACCCTTGTGTATTTTCATCTTTACCCTCATGGATGCTTATAATTCTCATGTTAGGCCTCTTCAAATAATCCCACATTTCTTATAGGCTTTGCTTTTTTCTCTGATTTCTCTGCTCTGTCTCGGCAAGTGACTTATTTAATTGAAAGATGTTATCTTTAATCCCTGAGATTCTTTCTTCTGTTTTATTTACCCAATTCTTGAGGTTTTCCACGTGTTTTGTAATTCCTTGAATAAATTCTTCATTTCCAGACGTTCTGTGTGATATTTCTTTAATATTTCTATTTCTTTAGTGAATTTTTCTTCCAAGTCCTGGAATTTGTGTGTGTGTGTGTTTTCTTTGTATTGGGTTTGCATTTTCTCTTGCATATCATTGAGTTTTCTTACAATCCATGTTTGAAACTCTTCTAATGTCATTTTAGTGTTCTGAATTTGGTTGATATCCATTGCTGAGAGCTGATGTTCCCCTTTGTGAGTGTGCTTTCAGCTTGATTCTTCATACTTAAAGAGTTCTCTTGCCAATTCCTTCCCATCTGGAGCAGCTGTTGCTTCTCACTTTTAGATTTTTGTTTAGATAATGACACACCCAGTTTATTCCCTGAGCCAGTAGGTGGTATTTGCAGGTGAGATGCAACCACATCCTGCATGATGAGCCAGTAAATGCAGTAAAAGGGTGTGCAAAAATATGGAACACTTAACAAATTTGCATGTCATCCATGTGCAGGGTCCACGCTAATCTTCTCTGTATCATTCCAATTTTAGTATATGTGTTGCAGAAGTGAGCACTGGAATTGAGATTTTTTAAAATGGGGCATTCTAGGAATATGATTTAATTTTATTTTTCAAAGGTATAATCTACTCTCAGTACCAGCTGTTGAATTGTCTATCCTTCTCTTTCTGATTTACAATTTTATTTCTGTCATATAAAAAATGTCCTTATAATCATGGGTCTGTTTCTTGATCCTCTATTCTGTTCCAGTCATATGTTTATCCCTGTGTCAATATCACACTTATTAATCTTTATTTTATTTTTTATTTTTTCCAGCATATTATGGGAGTACAAATGTTAAGATTATATATATTTCCCCTGCCCCCTCCCCACTTGAGTCAGAGCTTCAAGCATGTCCATCCCCTAGCTGGTGCACATCACACTCATTATGTATGTATACACTCATTCCCTCCCCTGCCACCTGCCCGACACCCAATAGATGTTATTCCTGTATGTCCACTTAGGTGTTGATCAGTTAATACCAATTTGCTGGTGAGTACATGTGGTACTTATTTTTCCATTCTTGGGATACTTCACTTAATAGAATGGGTTTCAGCTCTATCCAGGAATATACAAGAGGTGCTAGATCACCATTGTTTCATATAGCTGAATACTACTCCATGGTATACATATACCACATTTTATTAATCCACTGATGTATTGATGGGCACTTGGGTTGTTTCCACATCTTTGTAATTGTGTATTGTGCTGCTATAAGCATTCAAGTGCAGGTGTCCTTTTCATACTGTCCTGAGAAGAAAGTTTATTTCCATAAATGCCTATATCCAAAAGTTGAAAAGATCACAAAAAAAAATTTAATGAATCAACTCAAAGAGCTGGAAAAAGAAGAACAGACCGACCCCAAACCCAGCAGAAGAAGTGAAATTATTAAGATCACATCAGAACTAAATGAAATTGACAACAGGGAAACTATATGGAAAATTAATAAAACAAAAAGTTGGTTCTTTGAAAAAATAAACAAAATTGATACACCTTTGGCTAGACTGATGAAAAGCAGAAAAGAAAAATCTCTAATAAACTCCAACAGGAACAATAAAGGAGAAATTACAACTGATGTCACAGAGATACAAGATATAATTTATGAATACCACAAAAAACTTTATGCACACAAAATGGAAAATGTGGAGGAAATGGACAAATTATTAGAAACATTCAGCCTCCTTAGGCTCAACCAGGAAGAAATAGAATTCCTGAACAGACCAATATCAAGTATTGAAATTAAAGCAGCAACAAAAAACCTTCCTAAAAAGTAAAGTCGCAGACCAGATGGTTTCAACACCTCAATTTTACCACACCTACAAAGAAGATCTGGTGCCTATCCTGCAGATATTATTCCACAACATCGAGAAGGATGGAATCCTCCCCAACACATTTTATGAAGTGAATATAACCCTGATACCAAAACCAGGAAAGGATGCAACAATATCACACTTATTAATCTTTGTAGCTTTAAGTCTTGATATGTGAATACAAATGTTAATATCAGCATGTAAAGTTACACTAAAAAAGATAGGATATTTGTTGGAACTGTATTGAATTTATAAATTCATTTGGAGAAAACTAACATGTTTTAAGATATCAAGTCTTTGTAATCATGAAATCTATTTCTCTCTCCTTTTTGTCTTTTCCTGTGCCCTTCAATGATGTTTTATAATTTTCTCTTCACTTTTTATAAGATTGAGTCTTAGGTACCTTCTATTTTTGGTTGCAATTGTAGACTGAAATATTTTTCTTGCCCTTTTTCTTATTTAAACTAGAATTTTTCTAAAATTTTATTATTTAGTATGACATTTATTGAACGCTTGATATTAATAGATACCTGTTATCAGAGTAGAATGTTCCCTTTTAGTCCCAGTTTGCTAAGACATTTTTTTATCATTAATGTGTTTAGGGTGGTAGTAGTAGAGATAAGAGAAGTAGGCAGATAAAGAATATATTTTGAAAGTAGAATTGATGGGATTGATACACAGATTGGAGGTAAGAGCCCAAGGAATGAAAGGAATCAGAGATTACTTACAGCTTTTTGGCAGAAGCAACTGGTTGGAGGAGTGGGAGAGAAAACTAATAATTTCCTTTGACACAGGTTAAATTTGAGCCACCTGGTCATGTTTAAATTAGAGTATCATCAGCATGTAAATAAGATCATCTGGGGAGATTCTGTATGCCGAGAGGAGAAAAGTACCCTGGAACATCTCAACATGAAGAGGTTGAACAGAGGGCGAGGAGCCAGAAAAGGATTAGAAGGGTCACCCTAGGAGGTAGGGGGAATAATCAGGAAAGTGTGGTGCCATTTATTTACTAATTAGGCATGATTACAAGAAACAGGTTTAGGGAGTAATATCTGGATCTTGATTGTGGATTTGTACAATTTATCAAGCCTACTAGACATCCAAGTAGAGATGTAGCATAGATAGTTGAACATATGAGCCTAGAGTTCAGAGAAGTTTGGCCTGGAGATATTAATTTGAGAGTCATCAATATTTAAGTCAGTAGTTTTCAATCATGGCTGTACATTAAAATCACACAGTGACTTATAAAATGTCAGGCCCTACCCTAGATCAATTAAATTAGAGCCTCTGAAATTGGGCATTGGAATTAGCAAAGTTTTAACTCTCCATCTGATTCTGATTTGCAATCAGAGCTGGGAGCCCTCAGTATAAATCAGTGCCTCTCAAACTTTAATATGAACAAATCACCTGGAGGTATTAAAATGCAGATTCTGATTCAGTAGGTCTGGAGTGGGGTTCAAGATTCTAAATTTCTAATGTGCTCCAATGTAATACTCATGCTTTCTACCATAGCTATACTTGGAGTAGTAAGGATATAGATAATATTTAAGGCCATGGGATTGGATGAACTCACCAAGAGAGTGAGTATAGACAGAGACAAGGTGCAAGCATAGATAGCTATATTTTCTCTCTCAATGGTTAGGAAATTGGTGCAAGCACAGAGAAGGCAAATTATTAAATTTAAAAAGGATTGTGGCTTTGTTGGATAAATATACGGCAAGATGAACAAAAGGCAAAAGAGTGGAACATTTCTGCAAAAGGAATGATTATAATGATAAACTATGGACTCTATACTCGGTAAGTAGGATGGAATCAAAAAGTTGGTAGAGTGGTAATATTAAATAATATGAGATGAAAGGATAAATAGTGTTGGTCAGGAGTAGGAGACTTGAAATCAGAATTTTGATGATGGTATGTTTCTTGTTGATGTCAAGAGTGGGAGCTGAAGAAGGTGGGTAGAAAAAAATACTATTAGAGTTAAGATAGTAAAAGAACTTAGAGGATGAGAAGTTGGAAAAGTAGTTCACATGGGTGTTGAAGTTTCTAAAAGGATAATAGAGAAGAGAAGAGAAGAGAAGAGAAGAGAAGAGAAGAGAAGAGAAGAGAAGAGAAGAGAAGAGAAGAGAAGAGAAGAGAAGTCAGGTGCTAAAGTCCTCAATGAATGAGGGATGACTAGGAGGTCAGCAGATGATAGCAACAATAAAGATAGGGATGGTAAGGTCTAGTGGCTCCCAGAGATTCTGACTTGGTTGAACTGGGATAGGACAAAGGCATTCAAAAATTTTAAAAGCTTCTCAACATATTCTAATGTCAACCAGGATTAAAAATCACTATGTTAGAGGAAGGTTGGTAATCAACACAAATTAAAAAGAATGGGGCCATTGGGTGACTAATGCCATCTATTAATATATTGCTGGAAGTTGTGGAAGCCAACTGCAGATAGGATATGTTGTCTTAGAAAGTTTAGTAAACCCAGAGAATTTAAGTAACTCGGACAAGGATACACAGCTAAGAAATATTTAAACCAGGATTCAAACTTTGATTTGTCCAACTCCAAAGCCTGAACTGTCTTCACTCTATCATGTTGACTAGGAGGGCAGTATTTTAACACAGAAGATACAAAGAGATACCTTGGAAAGAAAACTGAAGTGCTCCAAATGAGATTTCAATAAGCCACAGTGGGAAAAGACCCTGTTTCTCTGGAGTTATTCTGATATTTGCCTCTTTATTTACTCATGTTTATTCCCCTTGAACTTTCTACCAGCTTTGTTTCTCATCTTTAGTTGCTACCACCTCTTCAGGAAATAGAGGAAATACATTTGAAAGCAAGCCAAAATTGGGGTCCTGCCCACATGGATGCTGGCTGGCCTAGATGGGCCCTCTCCCAAGTACTGTTTTCTGGAGCCTCCTTTCTGGGGAGGGAGGAAGGAGTAGGCTACATTGCTGCCATGAAAACCTAGCATTTTGTCTTCCCCTTCCTCTGCCTCCTAACGTATCAGCAGCTCTGTATAATGAAAACCTAAATCATTTGTGTGGACACAAAGCAAAAGTTTATTTGTTGTCAGCTTTGAGGGCTCAGTGGGGGTTTGATACATTTAGAGAAGAGATCAACCCTGAGAGAGTCTAATATCAGAAGTAGATGGAATAGACAATTGAGAAGATGGCGGATGAGAAACACCGCCAGACAGAGTGTCTCTGAAGAAAAGACAGATTCTAGCAGAAATTAGAAGAAAGAAGCAAGAAGACGAGACTACCTCGGATGAGGGTCGGCAGGAGGAGTACCTGAGACCACGGGAGACTCCACGGGAGGAGGTCGCGGAGGAGAACTGGAAGCTGGGACCCCCGGAGCAGCCCGGAGACCAGCGGGAAGGGTAGGTGGATCTGCCGTTTCCCCTCCCCTGCATCCCGGACTGCTGGTGGGCTCCCCAGCAAGCGGAGAGACCTGCGGACACCAGCCCAGCGACAACCGCCGCCAGTGAGCGGTAAGCCAGTAGCGGACATGGCACCAGGCTCCCAACTCCCTCGGGGCACCTCCCTGTGCACAGACCCGAGCCGCGCGGCAGACGCCATATTGCCTCCTCCTCCCCTCCCCCGACCCTACCGGCGACTGCCCAGAGAGAAAAAGAG
>VSMD01108950.1:0-124243 GCA_008750895.1 Mirza zaza
ATATATATATATATATATATATATATATATATATATATTAGATCCACCTTTAAATAGTTAGCTTAATGTTAAAAGGCCAAAATTACATGAAAACTCCCACAAAGGGACACTGGAATCATCTTGAAATTGGATTACTATTATCTAGAAGAATAGAACCTTAGTATTGTGATTAGGTAAAAAGTAATTGCCAAATCTAGGAATCCATCTTCAATTTTTGCATTATATTTTGCATGATATTGGCAAAATCACTTCAATTCTTTGAGTCCTGTTGCCTTGACTAATAAAATATCTCATGACAATCAGATGTTGTTAAAAAATTCCATGGAACATTTCAGGTGCAAAAGAATGAGTCAATAATTCAGTTTTAATCCTTCTTGATTTTAACATTCCTCTATGACTTGATGTTTCCTGACAAGCAAAGGACTGTTACATCTCTGTATACTCTTTTCACTCCAAATTGTAAGCACTCTGAGGAGTGAGGTGATATTTTGATCATCTTTGTGCTTCTAATAACAGAGTAACTGGCCCAGAGGGTAGGACCTCATTATAAGTCTATTCATTCCATGACTGATTAGAGATGATTTACTGAAAATGAGCAATAGAAAGTTTAGTCTTATCATTTGGGATCTTTTTTTTTTTTTTTTTTCTGTGTTAGAGACTGCCTGGGCTGCTTAATAATCTCATTATGTATAGAGGGAAACATTACAGAAGATTCAGCTATTTAAGTTTCCCCAGGGCAATGAAAGATATACCAGCTTCTTACAAAATATATTTCTGCTTAATTCTAAGAGAATATAAATTTGGGGTGGACTGGTGTTTATGGTCTAAAAAAATAAACACCCACCTCTGTCCTCTGATGTTATATTAATAGAGAAAATAAAACAATAATAATGCCTAACATTTATTCCTAAGCATTTTGTTAGTTTTTGTAGTTATTGTAAATGGGATTGTTTACTTGATTTCTTTTGCAGGATAGTTGGCTATTGATGTATAGAAATGATACTGAATTTTGTAAGTTGATTTTATATCCTGCAATTTCACTGAATTTGTTTTTTAGTTTTAGCAGATTTTGATGGAGTTTTTAGGGTTTACTATTATATATTAATAAGATCATGTCATCTGCACACAAGGACAATTGAACTTACTTTTTTCCAGTTTGAAAGGCTTTTATTTCTTTCTCTTGCCTCATTGTTCTGGCTAGGACTTCCAGTAATATGTTGAATAGAAGTGGTGAAAGTGATCATCTTTGCCTTCTTACAGATCAACTTTTAACCATTCAGTATAATATTAACTAGGAGTTTGCCATATATGGCCTTTAGAGTGTTGAGGTACATTCTTAGTATCACTAATTTGTTGACAGTTTCTATTATGAATGAATTTTGAACTTCATCAATTTTTTAAAAATTTATTGAGATCACCATATGGTCCTTTTTTTTTTAGTCTGTAAATACTGTAAGTTATACTCATTGGTGTTTGAATGTTGTACTAGCATTCTTGGGCTATATCTCACTGGATCACCACGTGTTAATCTATTTATATTCCTAAACTCATTAACTTATATATTTTTTAATGAATTTTGTGTCTATATTCATGAGAGAAAGTGATATATGGTTTTCTTTTATTTTAATATCTTTATTCTCTCCACCTCCGCCTCAGTTTTGGCATTAGAGTGATACTGGTGACATAAAATAATTTGCGAGATGGACTCTCATGCTCTGAGTTATGAAATAGTGCAGGTGGGATTGGCATTGTTGCCCTCTAAGTGTTTATGAGCATTCACTAGTGAAGCCATCTATCTGCACTAGAATTTTCTTTGTTAGATTTTTTTTTTAGCTAAGCTTTTGATAAAAATAAGCCTTCTTTATGAGTAAGCTTAAGTCTTTTTCTCTTTCTAGTAATTTATCTATTTTGTGTAAGCTATCAGACATATAGGGATAAAATTGTCATGATATTCAGTTACTGTCTGTTATTTAATGTCCATCAATTCTCTAGAATTGGAGAATCTAATATCTAGATTCCTGATATTAATAATCTTTTGTATTTTAATCATTATAGGTAGAAGATTATTAATGTTATGGATCTTTTCAAAGAACCAACTTTGTTTTACATTGTTTTTCAGGTTTTTATTTCATTTATTTCTTAGTTTACCTTTTTATGTTAATTTTTTATCTTAGTCTTGAAGCTTAGAAAATTGATTTGGAGACTGCTTATATAGGCATTGAGAACTGTAAGTTTTCCTTTAAGAATTGTGTTACATTTAATCTAGGACAGCATAAATGGTGCTAGCTCACTGTCATTTCTTAGGATTGAGTAATATTCCATTGTGAGCATATACCACATTTTAGTTATCCACTCATGATTTGACAGGCACTTGGGTAGTTTCCATGATTGTGCAATAGTGAATTGTGCTGCCATAAACATTTGGGTGCAGATGTCTTTATAATAGAGTGACTTATGTTCTTTTGGTAGATGTCCAACAATGCTATTGCTGGATTGAATGGCATTTCTATTTCTAGCTGTTTGAGGTATCTCCAAATTCTTTTCCACAAAGGTTGCACTAATTTGCAGTCCCACCAGCAGTGTAAGAGTGTTCCTGTCTCACCACATCCTCGCCAGCATTTGTTGTTTTGGGATTTCTTGATACAGGCCAATCTTACTGGGGTTAGGTGGTATCTCATTGTGGTTTTGATTTGCATTTCTCTAATGATTAGAGATGTTGAACATTTTTTTTATATGTTTGCAGGCCATTATTCTGTCTTCTTTGGAAAAGATTCTGTTCATTTCCATTGCCCATTTCTTGATGGGGTTGTTTGATTTTTTCTTGTTTATTCTTTTAAGTTCTAGATAGATTCTTGTTATTAGACTTTTATCCAAAGTGTAGAGAGCGGATATTTTCTCCCACTCTGTGGGTTGTCTATTTGCTCTAATGATCGTTTCCTTGGCAGTGCAGAAACTTTTTAATTTGATCAGATCCCATTTGTTTATTTTTGATGCTGCAGTGATTGCCTTGGGGGTCTTCCTCATACATTCTTTGGTACAAATCTACTCGCCATCAACTTGGTACTGACTGACTAAAACTAGGGTGCTCAAAAAATGGTAGTGTTCAACAAGGGTTCAGAGGGGGAGACCCACATCTTAAAGATGTGGCAAGCATTGTGAGGGGGAATGGATTACCTCTATCCCTTTTCAGGGAGAGGCAAAGATATACACTGTAACCAAAATGTCTAAAAAAAATCTGTTATCTGGAGGTGGGCAGGTGGAAGGGGGGAAGTGGGGAAGTGTATGTACTTACATGGTGGGTGCAGTGCACACTACCTAGAGGCTGGACATGCTTGAAGCTCTGGCATAGCAGGGTGGTGGGGGCAGGAGCAAGATATGTAACCATAACAATATATGTACCCCCATAAAATGAGGTAATAAAAAAATTGTGTTAAATTTTTTACACAAGTTCTGCTATATTTGCTTTAATTTTCATTTCTTTTAAAATATTTTATAATTTCTTATGACATTTCCTACTTGGCCTATATGTTTAGAGTTATGATGTTTTATTTCTAAACATTTGGGAAATTTTTAGTCATGTTTATGTTACTGATTTTTATTTTGCTTATATTTTAATCAAAGAACATACTATGTATTATTCCAATCATGTTAAGTACCTTAAGACTTATCGTAGGGCCCTTTTTATGGTCTGTCTTGATGAATCTACCTTGATGAGTAATGCATGTACAGATCTTTTCTTAACTTTAGTGTTCTAAATATGTTAGTTAGGTCAATATGTTTGATAATATCTTTCAAGTTGCTCTACTTTTAGTAATTAGTTCATTTAGTTCATCTAGAAATTACTGTAAAATGTTATAGTTTCCTCCAAATATGTATGTGGATTATTTTTTTCCTTTCAGGTTTGTCAGTTTTTGTTTTATGTGTTTTTAGATTTTCTTATTGAGTATGTATAGTTTTTTTGGTGAATTAATAATTTCATGAAATTTTAAGAAATGTATAATTATTACTATGAATATTTTTATTTCAATTCTATTTATTAATGATGTAGTTATAGCCACTCCTGTTTTATTATTATTATTTTATTACTACATGTTTTCCCAACCTTCTACTTTTAAGTTAAGCATATATATATATATATATATATGTATATATATGTATGTATATATATATTTGCTTTAACAGGTACTATTTATTTTAATATTTTAATATGAAAAAATGGTCTTTCCCAAAGATAGTGTGTCATTTTTATCTGGGTGCAATCAATTTGAATATGATGTGTTTAGACACAGTTTTCTTCAGATTTATCCCAGTTGGGGTTTTCTGAGTTTCTTGATCTGTACATTTGTGTATTTCACCAAATTTGAATATTTGGGACAATAATTTCTTCAATTTTTTTCTATCTCATTTCTTTCTCTTCTCCTTTTGAGAGTCCAATTATATATATGATAGACATTTTTATTTTTGTCACACAGGTCCCTGAGGCTCTGTTCATTTTTTCTGTTTAGTTGGTTTTTTAGTTATTATTACTTCAGAATATTACTGGGGTACACATTTGGTTACATGGATTGCTTTTGCACTGCTTGAGTCAAAGTCGTAAGTTTGCCCATCCCCTACATAGTGTGCATTGTACCATATCTTTGATTTACAGTGGGTTCCTTTCAGATGTTGTAAAGATAGGTCTTTGGTTTTTATTCAGTTTGATAATCTTGTGTTTTAACTGGGTTGATCAGAACATCTGTCCTTATTATATTTAAAAATAATTTATGTGGTTAAGTTTAAATCTACCACGCTTTCATTCGCTTGAGATTTTTGTCATTTTCTTAAATTCCCTTTTTTTTCCTCTCCATGTCTTCTTTGGATTGAGTGCATTTTTAATATTTCATTTTATTTCTACCATATGCAGACAACCGTGGAAAGCCTTCTGCAGGCTTCTCGGGAGGTCCTGGTGGATCTATAGGAATATTAGCTATAACATCACATGTTATTTTTTAAGGATTACTCTGAAGTTTAAAATATTTATATTTAAGTGATTACACTGTACTTTCAAATAACATTACATTAACACAACCTTGTGTGGAGTGTATAAACGTACATCAGTGCACTCACATTTCTTTTTCTCTTTCTACGTGCATTTGAGTTTACACATTTTGCTTCTAGATGTTATAAATTTCATGAAAGTGTTGTTAATTGTGTTTTATATGATAGATTATAACTTTAACATTATAAAAATAAAATTATTCTATATGTATGTGTATATATTTATTATTTTTGGATCTCCTTGATAAGCCCAAGTTTTTCTCTGGTATAATTTCCTTGAGATTGAAATACTTTCTTTGGTGTTTCTGATTGTGTAGGCCTGTTATTCATTAACTCATTAATTCTCTCAGCTTTAGCGTTTCTGAAAGAGTTTTGACTTAATCTTTATTTTCAAAAGACATTTTAATTGTTGTCTTTAAATACATTTTGATGATATAATTTCATCGTTTTCTTGTTTGAAGAGTTTCTGGTAAGAAGGCTGTGATATTTTCATTTTTGATTCCCTGTTTATATCTCTTTATTCTTGATCCTATTTTTTAGGATCTTTTCTTTCACTGGTATTTATTGATTTCATTATGATTACCTTGGTTTGGTTTTCTTTGGTTTTATACCTTATAAATCTAACTGAGTGTCTTGAGTCTGTAGTTATGTGTTTTAATCAGTCTTTTTGCTTTACTTTTTTTCTGTTTCCAAACTTTCTTCTATCTATATTGTATTCCAATTATACATATATTAGAACATGTGGTATTTTCCCACAAGTTATTGAGGCCCTGATAAATTATTATTTATGATTATTTTTGTCTTTCTTCACATGGTCTTTTAATTTGGATATTTTCTAATGATGTCTTCCATCCATTGATGAAACTTCAGTTACATGTATGGTAAAGCCCTGTATAATCTGTTGTTAATCCATCCAGTTACTTTTTAAAAAAGTTCAGATATTTTATTTCTTTAAAACTAGAGACTATATATTCTTTTTATATATATTTGAATTTCTGTTCTTTATAACTTTATTTTCTTTTATATATTTGAACCTATTCATGCTGTTATAACATTATTATCTCTGTCATCTATGGCACTGTTTCTATTTATCAATTTTTTTCTAGTTGTGTATCCCTTTTTGATAATAGGAGTTTTGAATTTTACATTTTTATGCTATAATTTTTTGCATTTCTTTATACTGCTTTGGACTTTGTTCTGGTAAACAGGTAAACAGGTTACTTGTGGAATAGCTCAATCTATTAAATGTTGTTTTAAGATTTGCTAGAGTGAATTTAATGATGTCATACTCTGGTCTACTTTATTCCTATTACTAAAGAATGATACTTCAGGGGCCATTATTAAATGTGCTGGTATTCAACAAAGCCTTAATTTTTGATTGGTTGTAATTCATATGTCTCCCAGCCCTCTAATCTTTTAGAATTGTTTGGCTTACAGATCTTTACCCAGGTGTAGCTTAATGCTCATGAACGAACTTAAGGATATAACACTATGCTATGATCCTAGCTCTTTCTCTGTGTATCTTCGTTCCCTCCATGCTCTGCAGCCACCTGTTCCTCCCTGGATTCCAATCTCTCTCTTTTCAATCCAACAAGATCATTGTGTTTTCCTTGGTATTCCTCTGTCCTCACTGTGGTATAGAAGGTAGGTGTCTCCAGGCAGAAAACCACCTCATTTTTTTTCCATTATTTTAGAGTTGATCTTTTGTTCTTCTTCTTATTATTTTTTTCTTGTTCTGTATATTCAACTCTTATTAATTCCATTTTATCCAAATCCAAATTGATTATTAATTTGTTTATGGGAATTATATTTTTTAAAATTACTTCACCTCTATTGTATCTTAAGGTCATCTAATCAACCTTGTGAATTAGTGACGTCCTTCAATTTATAGAAGATATTGAAATGAATGTATTTCTGATCTGGACGTGAAATGTTAACATCAGTAAAAGATGTTTTCTCATTAAAAGTCTAGTATTTACCTGTTATACCATGTCTCCTTTAATTATCTGTTAAGTTGTAACAGATAAAATCTGCACGGCCAAGGGTCCATGTCTCAAACATTCTTGTACTTACTGATGAGTGTCCTTGACAGTTTTGAGGAGAGCAATTTAGTTCTGTTCAGAGTCCCCACTTAACACCACCTCAAACTCCACATGGACCAGTGAGTTCATTAACTCTTTCTTTAAAGTGCTAGTGTGGTGCATGTTGACTGCCTTCATACATCTCTCCTGCAGCTTTTTTGTAAATGTCAAGGACCACTCCACAGATGCTTAAGCAGGCCTGCTGCAGAGACATCAGCAGAGAAAAATAGAAAATGTAAATTGAGCCAATGTCTTCTACAATAATTCAGTCTGAGAAGAAAATAAACTTATATCAAATCTCTTCTCAGTGGAGTGTAGAGATTAATGCCTGTCTTTTTCTTAATTTTATTTTTTTATAATACTTGCTTTTTTCAATGGGGCCAAGCCCATAAGCCAAAATAGCTGAAAAGTAATTATTATTATTTTTACTCATAAATGGAGATAATAACTACTACTTGATTGCTTCCTATGTGCAAGTTTCATTAAATATATTGATTGATTTAAAACTTTAACCACATGAAACAGGAATAGTTCATCTTCATATTTTACATATGAAAGATGCAACATTCAGAGGTAGGAAGTGGGTTTCCCAGCATCACACATTCGTTAAATGTTGGAAGAGCCGTCAACTTTTTATTGCTTCATTGAATGGCCTGTTCTTGGTTTTCCTAAGACTATCCAGATATCCCTGCACATATATCCAGGGTGTTAAGGTTGCTATACTTTTTAGAGATTTTTGATTATATACAAGAGAAAATAAACCTGGCTAAACTCAGTAAAGTATGAGGAAAAGTGCTAACAGTATGTAAAAATAATTTAGAGGTAAAACCAGAGAACCAGTCTCATAAAGATCAGCAGAAAGTGTTCATCTGGAATTGGGGAAACAGGGACAGAAAATGTTGCTGTTGAGTCACTGCCATTGGAACTCACTATCTTCAGTCATATTTCTATTTGTTTGTTTATATTAAAAATTTTCCAACATAAAAGACTTATACAAAATGAGAAAACAGCTATTAAAATACTTACTAGATTTCATAAACTTTAATAGCTTGACTTATTCTAACTTAAAACATATGTTATTAAAAATATTTTAACCGTGACTAAAGCCTTATCCTGCAGTCTTTCCTAAAGGAAATCCCTGTCCTATTGGTCTATAGCATCTTCATTCTTGACTTTCATTCTAATTGTATGTTAATATCAATAATTATCAATAAGTGGCATGCATTTTATTTTGAATGTAAAGATTTATATGAGCCATAAAACTATATGTATCCTTTTCCAAATCTAATAGCTTTCTCCATCTAGTATTATTTTAAAATTTTTATTCATGTATGTTTTTTCTAATCCCGTTTAATCATCATTAATATCATCATGTAATTTAACTGAATTAATCAATTTATTGATATACTTCCCCAATAAAGAAAAACGTAAGTCCTTTTTACTATATATTTTGCTATAACAATTCTACTATGACCGTCTTTATAGATATATTTTTCTCTAGAAAAAAATTACTACACCATTGAATACATTCACTTCAACAGATTTTTCAAAATTGCGCTTCAAAGTCATGATAATAAATGGACACTAATTGGCAATATAACTGAGTTCTTACTTCCTTATATTATCATTAATGCTTGGGAATTCAAATGACTTCAGTAAATTCTTATTGATCACATACTGTGAGCCAAAAACTCTTCAGTGTTTTTCAGAAAAAAAATAAACAAAAGAGGTAAGAAATCTGTGTCCTTACGAAACTTATGCTTTGGCATAGCAACGCATACAATAAACAAAATAAACAAACAAATGTTTTGTGTTTAGAAGTTGATAAGTGTTACATGGAGAAAAATAAACCAAGACAAATCAGTAGGAAGTCGGAGGGATGGTGAGATTGCGTTTTTAAATTAAGTGCTAAGGGAAGTTCTAACTGAGAAAGTGACATGCAAGCAAAGACTTGATTTCATAGGAAGATGAGAGAACACCATTTGTTATCTAGGAGAAAGCATGTTGGCTATAGGGAAGAACGAATTAACTGAAGTGAAAGTTTTCTTGGGTGGGTGTTTATTTTTGAGGCAGCAAGGATGCCCACGTGGTTGTGAGTGACACAAGAAAACCAGGAATAGAATAACAGAGAGAGAGATTTTGGACCTTTCCCCGAATCTTAGGGATTTTAGTTTTAACTGGAATGTGATGGCAATACACTTCTACACATCAAACACAGGAGTGATATGATCTTATGTGAGATTTAAAGGACACCTCTCACTGCCATATGGAGAATAGATTCTAGGAGGGCAAGTATGGAAGAGAAATGTCAATTAGGAGGGTAGGCAAGAGTAAATAAGCTGTTATACCAGCGAGACAACAATGAAGGTGATAAAAAATAGTTTGATTTTGATGGACTTTTAAAACTTTTGCTAGCTGATCAATATGAACTGAGGTCTCATTGTTTGATTAATTTGTAGTTCCCTATGTGTAAGTGAAATCCAAATTTTTCTGTCTGTAACTTAGTTAACTTATGTTTTATATTCTTTAGGATCTACATATATAATTTTTATTGATTGTAATTATATTTTATATATTCTTTGTCCATGTATACTGTTAATTATATTCATCTCAAATATTATCTCCCAAAAGTATTGATTCTATTTTCACTTATTTGTGATACATTTGCATTTTAATTCTTAATATAATATTTAGTAATATTTTCTTCTATAATTTGCTATATGGTTATTTACTTATTCCTTCCCTTCCTCCTCTCCCTCTTTCTCCCCTCCTCCTCATCCTTCCCTTTCTTCACTTCCACCTCTCCCTCCTTCACTGTCTTCTTCAGAAATCCTACCTAATGTTGGGGCTGTTACACTAAGGTCCAAAATATGTGATACTTATTTCATGGAAAAGTGGTGGGTAACTAGAAAACTAATAGCATGGTGAAGAAAGCTGGAGATTCATGTTATAGAGCAGCAAAACAGTTGGCCAACTGTCAGGTGTGAAAATGTGAAAGATCATGTGCCTCCTGACACAGTGCTATAGGGGAGGTATCCCCAGTGTTAGTAGGTATTGCCTTCTGTTTGCTAATTTGGCAAGACAATTAAGAAAGAGATGTGATAGGAGATAACTGGCCAGATATTAGGTTAAAATGAAAGGGAAGAGAGTCAGTCTCAAAACATGGTTTATCAAAGATTGGGGAAAGTGATTAGGGGAGGGCTTCTAGATTTCAGATTGGAAAATGATATATTTAATAAGGTTTGGACCTGAAAGCTTTGCTAAAACTTGAACTGAACTCAATGAGTCATCTCTGAATCAAAAATAGGAATAAGGATGTGACCATTCATCTATTGCTTCAGGCGGTCTTAAGGGTTGGCAGACTTATGCTCCTGGTTTGTACTGATAGTCCTTTATATCTGTTTTTCTGATGTGATTATTAATAATGCCCCCTTTATTATCAATATTGTTTTGGTTTGGGTAATAAAATGCTACTGATACACAGACTAATCCTCTCTTCTTGAGAGAGAGAGAGACAGAGACAGAGAATGAGAAAAAGAAAGAGATTGAAAAAACATTGATATGAGAAAGAAGGATGGAAGAAAAGGGTCGAAGAAGAAAAAATTGATATGAACATTACATATAGGGGAAAAAATTAGCTTCATTACTAGGATGCAAACAGACAGGAAGCAAATAGATCAGAAGCTGGTTAAGTTGTTGGGGCACTGCATTCCAGGAAAACCATCAGCCAAGACCAGAAAGGGCCTTTGGTTGTTGAAGCTGTAGAACAACCATTCTCCAATGGGGAGTCATATGTTAAGTGGTAGCCCCTAAAGACAGTAAAGTCCACAATACTCACTGTAGTGTGGCAAGAAAAACATGGTGGACAACACAGGACTTCTCAAAGAGTAAGGCCAAGAGAGATTCCACATCTACTGTGGACTAATGGCTGTTGAAGTGTTCGTGTTTCTTGTGGTTATCCTGACAGGCCACCATTGCATATTGACTGGAGTTGAGAGGAAAGGAAGTAGGAATTTATAGTTTTTGTTTATTTTTTTAACTGTAATATATATATACACAGATAGATAGATAGATATCCATCTGTCTAAGCACCATTTATCAAAGAGACTCTACTTTTACACATTAAAGTATCTCAGCATCTTTGTTGAATTTTCTTTTTTTTTTATTTCAGAATTTTACAAGGGTACAAATGTTTAGGTAGCTCTGTTTAGGTCAGAGCTACAAGCATGTCAAACCATACAAATTACTATATCTTTGTAATAGGTTTTAAAATAGAAAAGTGTATGTCGGGCCGTGCGCGGTGGCTCACGCCTGTAATCCTAGCTCTCTGGGAGGCCGAGGTGGGCGGATCATTTGAGCTCAGGAGTTTGAGACCAGCCTGAGCAAGAGCGAGACCCCATCTCTACTATAAACGGAAAACAATTAATTGGCCAACTAATATATATAGAAAAAATTAGCCGGGCATGGTGGCACATGCCTGTAGTCCCAGTTGCTTGGGAGGCTGAGGCAGCAGGATTGCTTGAGCCCAGGAGTTTGAGGTTGCTGTGAGCTAGGCTGACGCCACGGCACTCACTCTAGCCTGGGCAATAAAGTGAGACTCTGTCTCAAAAAAAAAAAAAAAGAAAAGTGTATGTCTTTCAAATTTGTCATTCCTTCTTATGATCATTTTAGCTATTCTAGTTTATTTACATTTCCATATGAATCGCAGGGTCATTTTTTTTCAGTTTTTGTGGAAACAACTCCTGTTTTGAAAGAGATTGGGATGAATCCCTTGATGGATTGAAAAGTTATAATATTTTTATACTATTACGTCTTCAACTCCATGAAGATAAGTGGTTTTACATTTATTTCCATCTTTTTTAATTTCTCTGAAAATATTTTGAAGTTTTCAGTGTACAATTCTCAAACTCATTTTGTGCAATTTACTCCTAAGTGTTTTGTTCCTTATGACGTACATTGTGAATGGGATTATTTTTCTAATCACCCTTCTTTTGATTAGTATTTGTCTGATGTAGGTTTTGAGCTACTTTTTCCCACTGAGAGCCCCTTTTCTACCCCTGCCAAAAGCATTTGGCAAAGTCAAAACCCTTATTGTTGCCCAGGGAGACTAGGTTGAATATCCCCAAACTCTTTTTAATTGTTACCATGATCTAATTCAATCTTCTCAGCTCCTGCTTTCATAGACTCGAACTTCAACTCTGGCTGCTATATGCAAGTGAGAACCAAGTAATAGTCATTACTGGAACAATAACCCATTCTCCATCACCTGAGGGATATTATAGCATCAATTGCAATGCTCAGTGGTCTGGATACCAATTATGCCTTTCTTTCTTTTTTGTTATTTATTTATTTCAGAGTCTTATGGGGGTACAAGTACCTTTGTTACATAAATTGCCTTTGAAGCACATGAGTCAGAGCTAGCAGTGTGCCCATTCCTCAGAAACCATGCACTGCACCCATTAGGTGAGAGTTTACGCATCCCCTCCTCCTGATGAATGTTATTTCCATATGTGAAAATAAGTGTTGATCTATTTATACCAATTTAATGGTAAGTACATGTGGCATTTGTTTTTCCATTCTTGTGATACCTCACTTAGAAGAATAGGCTCCAGCTCCATCCAGGATAATATAAGAGTTAGTTCACCAGTTTTTTATGGCTAAGTAGTACTTCATGGTATACGTATACCACATTTTATTAATCCACTCATGTATTGATGGGTACTTGGGTTGTTTCCACATCTTTGCAATTGTGAATTGTGCTGCTATAAACTTTTGAGTTGGATGTCTTTTTTATAGAATGTCTTTTTTTTTTTTGATTGGATAAATAGCCAGTGGTGGGATTGTTGGATCAAATCGTAGTTCTAATATTATTTATTTGAAGTATCGCCATACTGTTTTCCATAGATTATACTAATTTGCAGTCCCACCAGCAGCAAATTAGTGTTCCTATCTCTTCACATCCATATCATAATTTGCTGTTTTGGCACTTTTTCATAATAGCTATTCTCACTGGAGTTAAGTGATATCTCATTGTGATTTTGATTTGCATTTCCCTGATGATTAGAGATGTTGAGCATTTTTTTCATATGTTTTTGGCCATTAGTCTATCATCTTTTAAAAAGTTTCTGTTCATGTCTTTTGCCCAATTTTTAATGGGGTTGTTTGATTTTTCTTGCTGATTTTCCTGAGTTCTATATAGATTCTAGTTATCAGTCCTTTATCAGATGTATAGCATGGAAATAATTTCTCCCATTCTTTAGGGTGTCTATTCATTCTAATGGTAGTTTCCTTGGTTGTTCAGAAGCTTTTTAATCTGATCAGGTCCCATTTATTTATTTTTGTTGTTTCCATGATTGCTTTTTGGGTATTCTTCATAAATTCTTTGCCTAGGCCAATGTCTATAGAGTTTTTCCAACATTTTTTCTAGAATTTGTATGGTTTCATGCCTTAGATTTAAGTCTATTATCTATCGTGAGTTGATTTCCGTGAGTGGTGACAGGTGCGGATCCTGTTTCAATCTTCTACATGTGGCTATCGAATTTTCCCAGCACCATTTATCAAATAGGGATTCTTTTCCCCAGTGCATGTTTTTTGTCTGTTTTGTCAAAGATCAGATGAAAGAATGAGGTTGGTTTTATATCTGCATTTTCAATCCTGTTCAATTTGTCTTTGTCTCTGTTCTTGTGCTAGTGCAATGCTGTTTTGGTTACTATAGTCTTATAGTATAGCTTGAATTCTGGTAAATTGATACTACTAATTTGTTCTTTTTGTTTAATGTTGCTTTGACTATACAGCACAAACAGATAGAAAACTTTATCATGCTCATGGATGGCAGAATCAACATTCTTAAAATATCTATACTACTCAAAGTGATTTACAGATTCAATGTAATCTCTATTAAAATGTCAATATAATTTTTCACAGATCTAGAAAAAATTATTCTACACTTCATGTCCCTTTATTTCTTTCACTTGAGTTTTATTTTCTCTTTCAATCTTATTTATGCAATCAAAAATGTTAAAATTTACGCAGAAGTTGAATATTTTTATGGGGATGATTTCCATTATAACCTATTATAGTTTGCCATATTGATAAATACAAAATATCCAATAATTTTTTTTCTTCATCTTCATCACATATCTTTCAAGTTGATGAAGAGAGAGTTCAGCTGATATAGTCTAGGCCACTTGTTTACTTTTTCTTAAGGAGGATAGAACATCTGTTTGGCCCATCATGAATGAAAGACACAGTTATAAAAAAGGAAAAAGGAATGCCATTAGTTTATGTCTTAATGAAAATGGAAGGGCACTATAGGCTATGAGGCAAACAAAAGCACCTCCTTTTCAATAACAAAGGTGGGGAGTACATGGCTCCCTTTATGAGTAAGGGATCCCTTGATTTTAGCCAGGCATATTTCCACCCCACAAAAAAGGGATTTTGTTAGCGAAGTAAAAGAGGATTGATTATTGGAGTCAAAAGCAATGCTCTAAATTATTTAGCCATGAATGTGCTTTCTTTCCTCACTGATCTTAGGGTCTATGACTTGTTTTGCTCAATAAAGTGTGATCAGAAGTGATAAGTAGTCATTGCAGGTGGAAGCTCTGTGCGTTGTCATCCTCTCTTTCCCTCTGCCATAACTACTCCCAGTATTCCAAATTATACTTCTCTCCCAGCCTTCTCTATGGAGTGAGGGTAACACTGGCCTGCACAGAGACCTAGCCATTCTCCAGTGGATGTCAAGCATTAGCAAGAATGAAATCTTCACTGTTTTATGACCTTGAGATTTGGCCGGTGTTTGCTGCTCCAGGATCCTGAAGCCATAGGAGGACTACAGAGAGTAGGCAGAGAGGGTTTTACATGGAAAAATAACATCGTCTGCCACAGCCAGATGCTATGTCATTACTCAGTTTTATAGATGAGGAAACTTAGGCTCAGGGAGGTTAAATAATTTGCCCAGTAGCATATAGCTAATTAATACTGGGGGGGTTGTCCTCTTGAAGCAGTATTTGTAAAACTATGCCATAATGAATGTGCTAGATGTTATACTTTATGATATGGATGGCTCAAACTACTAAGTACTAAAATAATTTTCACATAAGTAAAGCACCTTACTATATGTACTATTTCCCTAGATCACTCCATAGCATCAAACACTAAGCAGCCCCATTTTTATTGCAAATTGAATCTCTTGGAATGTTATCTGGTACACTTCATTTAATAGCAATTAAATTTTTCATAGGTTGGTATTAAATAATGTATTAATGAACAGTGTTATAAATGTTCTGTCATTATGATCTGTAATTAAAATGTCCCACAGAGTCTTGTGCTAATGATAATAACTAAATTACTGACACCTTTAAAGTCACTGTGGATTTCAAATACTTGGGCCTGCTATGGAAATTTAGCTCAGTCAATATTAACTTCAGCTGTCAGAAGATGCAAAACTTCTCATGAATAAGCATTGTTTGACTCATTGCAAAATATATTTCAAACACCTGTTACCAAATCAAAATAGAAATCTATTTTCAAACGTACTGTAAAATGTGCAAGCATATTAACAGAAGCTAAACTTTATTTTCATCAGTTGATCTGCACCTGCAGCATTTATGACATTGGGCTATGACAGTAAAACACGGTGGTCACTTTGGAATCTTTATTTAATAATTTGATTAATTAGTGGATCTAAGAAATCTTCTTGATACAGTTAACCAGTCACTAAAATATGTATGTCTTTATCAATAATAGCAATATCTAAAATTTGTGTAACACTTTCACTTTTAAAAGCATTTTCATTACAGCTCTCAGAAACATAATAGTGTATATTAGTTTAATGCTATTTTAGAAATTGAAAAAATTAGGTTTGAAAATATTAAATTCAGAAGTGCATAGCAAAGCTGATTCACAGAAACTTCTTTTGACTGTAAGTGCGGTATTCTTGTCATTGCGTGGCAGAATGAAAGTACCTGCCAAAGACTTTCAAGGGATGAATTACTTAGATTCAAAGTTTTATTGAGAAGGGAAGCATCCAAGAAAGTGTCATGTGAAAACTATGTGGCCTTTTGGCCTTTTATGATCTTCACCACTATTATTACAGAGAAACTTCCATTGACCTAAATGTACATGAAACCTGCAAGTGACAATATTTAAGCTAATTTAGGGGTAGATTCTTCATTGGAGATGGAACCTGGATCCTGAGAGGAGATTTGGATTACAGAGCAAGATACAAGAGTGATATTTAAAGTGGTTTCATGGGTGCTGCAGTTATCTTTTGTGCAGCAAACCAGCATGTAACAGTGGTTTAAAACAACAGAAACCTCTTATTTAGCTCATTGATCTGCGGTTATGACATGGCTCTTCAGGGATGACTCAATTTTTTCCCATCTGAGATCATCTGGGATTTGGTTTCCTGTAAATGTTGGTGTATTCACAAGGGCACTGATTGACTCTGGCTGCTGGCTTGGACCTTGACTAGGACTGTCAACTAGAATGCCTACAAATTTTAAATCCTCAGCTCCCTCAAAACATAGTGTCTGGGTTTCAAGAAGTAAGCATCACAAGAGATTCTGGTCAGAGCTGTGTGACTCCTTAAGCCCTTTTAAGCCATTTAAAACCTGGCATTGAAAGTGATACAATGTCACTTCCACTGTCTTCTGTTTGTTAGTCTCTACTGTTGAGTCTCAGAGTCTTGCCCATATGTCCATGGATGGTAATTGGACCTACCTTTGATGGCACAAATATAATATATTGGCAGACTTTTTAAAACAATCTCACATTTTTAATGATTGCTTCAGAAATTCATTAAGGCATAAAATAATGAGAGAAAATCATGTATTGAAACAGTGTGCTTTTGTAAAATTTGTATGAAAATAGGATAAAAGACTATATATGTATATTCACCTGTTTTCCCAAACACATAACTTAGAGCTTAGTGAATATATGTTCTATGAATGAATACGGAATAAAGTTAGACTCATTTCTATCATTTATCCTTGTAAGCGTATATCAAAGAAGAAATTGGGAATTAATAGCAAACATTATTTCATTCATAGCATCTCAGACAGATGGACAACAGGAGATAGGTCTTTTGAGAAGGGCCATTTTTAAAAGAGGCTTTTGGGGAAGGTATTGGGTACATAGATATGTGTATGTCTTTAGTCTCCAGGGTTCTGTGGTGATATCAGGTTTTCATAAGAAGAGAGAGAAAGAAACATTGAGATGTTGGTGAAGTAATAAGCAGAGAGAAGTGTGATAGAATGGGTTGAATGAGAAGGATTGATCACTCTGAGCTCCATGATATACTAATAGAAGAGCAGAAGGACATTTGGATTCTTTTTTTCTGAGAAATAAAAAGGACTTAAATAGGCAAAGTCAAGAAAATTCTATAAGACCAAACCATGGAATGGTTTGCATTCATGTAAGCACAAGAGCAAGGCTGGCAAAGGGCAGAAGCATGTGAGGACTTAAAGCAGAGCGAGGTAAAGATAAATGCCTGAGATGCACTGTATGCACACTATTTCTGATGACCTTAGCAATCATTCCCCAACTTAAGCTCATGCTATTATCATGAGCTGTGGGGCTTAACACTTATGTACACTCACGTTTCAGACACAGTTCTAATGTTTAACAAATATCGATTTACTTAAACTTCATACCGTTACAAGGAAGGCACCATCATTATCACTTCCATTTTACAGATAAGAAACTGAGGCATTGGCAGCATGAGGCAGAGCAGAGATTTAATCCCAGAGTCCATCAGAAAAAATTAAAGTGCTCTGAAGCCACCATTGGATCACTGGGCCATGCTCCCTCTCACAAATCGAATTTGTTCAAAGCTTTATTGAAATTAATTTAAGTCCCAAATTTATGGGAGAATAATAAATGGGAACCCAGTAATAATAATATTGGCAGCTTCTGTACTAATACATCCTCTCTTCTAGAGAAGACAAATTCCAGCCAAGAGACAATGCAAGTGTCCTATAAATGGCCATCTAATTAATTAAAGGCAGCTAGAAGCCAGTTTTTAATAGAGTCCGTATTTTGATAAAATTCCAACCATACTGATTTCATTTTCCATTCTCACTGCCTATCTCTGTAGGGGAAAAAATACTTTGAGAAATCTGAATGTACCCAATTTTGAACATCCATGTTCATACTCAGGGAACTGAAATTTGGGCTCACGCTGTCACAATCCAGCAGGTAAATTTATCACACCCTAGCGTGGGAATAGATTATCAATTTGTCCTTCTTTCCGCCTTTATTGTAGGGAAGGATTTTTTTCTCTCTTTTATTTTTCCTTTCAAAGTGATTCACAGGTCCTTGTAATTAGACATGCTGATAGAATATCTCTAATAGCACGTAGAAGATTACCTTCTGAGCAACAGATGAATAAAGGTGGCATCTTGTGGTTTTCTCTCAGAAGATGCCATGGTAGAAACCCCCAACAAGGCTTTGTTAGGAAAGGCCTCCTTTCAGAAACAGACCCCTACTTCCCTTTGAATCTGGTCCTTCCTCAAGCCAGAACAAACCCACGGGGTACTCAGCATGATGGTTACTAGATATAAGGAGGAAAACAGCAGGAGTTGAAAAAATCCGATGCAAGATAAATAATTCTAACATGCTGCTGACTTGCAATAAAGATTAACTGTTCTACCACTCATCTAGGGAAATATCTACCTATTGGGAAGCCGCTCCTTTCCAATATATTAAGGATTAATTGCTTGCTTTATGGTTGTTATTAACCAGGCTAAATATTCCACTTACACTACAGAGGTCCCAGACACATGGAAAATGAGAAATGGAGTACAATGGAATGAACTGATAATAAATACTATGTTATTTGTTTGCTTCTTTGTAATATTCTATGTAAAATACTCTCCTCTTCAGTTTCCATGGTTCTTGCCCCATTTATTTGTCTCTTCCTACATATATAATCCTTCTGTATCTTCCTCTTCTACTCCAACCTTATATATTATGGCCTTGGGTTCTTTCTGTGCCTTTTTTTATTTAATCTTTGGATCACTTTGAGTTCAATGTCTGGATCTTTTGAGTCTTCTACTCCCATAGTTTTAACCCCATCATTAACAATCATTATTCCCAAATCCCATCTCTGGTATAGACCTTTATCTGACATCACATCTAGATGAGTTACCAGCTTTGTAGATAACAACAACGGCATTAGCCATCTTTCCATAGTATTATCATGGCTGTGTGTATTGCTAGTATAGCAGCTGCCATTTACTGGGTACTTATCACATGCCTGGTACTATGTTATACATTATCAATGTGTTTAATGAGGCTTTTGCAGGTTAAATAATTTGTTAACAAATAAATGGCTGAGCATGAACTTCAATCCAGGTATATCAGAAATGAAGTCTTATAAAGACTTTGGACCACTCAACAAAATGACTTGTTATCATAGATTATTGACATCAGAATAAGTGTTTATTTGCTTTGAGACTCTCAAGTTTTCTCTATCCAAATATACTATTACTCTCTACTAAGTCTTTCAGGCTGGTAAGGGATTTGGTTCAGATCCTAATATCCAAGCTGTGCTCATTCAAAGGAAAGACAATCTTAATCACTCTATTTATGCTAAAGAGGTTTTTCTAAAAAAATTTAATCAATATGACAGTAAATCCACATGCCCATGAAAAGAGTCCTGTCATTGCTGCACAAGTGTTTGTTGTCCAACATTTGTTACCTTAAACGAAGCCAAGACAGTGAACTCAAAATTAATGCACCAGTGGCCATGTCATGTATATTTCTATGGTATCTGGCCCCAGAAACTCTGGCAGTGTATTGAGATCTGTTTCATGAGGTGTTATGCAAATGACACCTGCTCACTTACATATCAGATGCCCCAAATATGACATGCAAATTCTCCATCAGTCACTAGCAAGATGGATTGTTAAAGTTGTCTAAAATAGAACTTCAGGAATAAGAAATATCCAAAATTGTCTATTTCAATTACACATGGGCCTAAGAGGTGAAATTTTAAAATATCTCCCAAATAATTTATAAATATAGGGAGAATCCCTTTCCTTCCTTTTTTTGTTGAGACATCTCAGCAAAGGCTGGTTCTTTGTCACAAAGGGTCATGTTTACTACCACATGATCCTTTGTCATTACGACAAACTGTCCTAAGCATCAAGGAGGGCAGATTTTGAACAGACTTACAGGCAAGCAATGAGCATCTGAAATAGGCATTGATCACTAAAAATTTTAGTTGTCTTTCCATTATACCTCATTTTACATATTTTCCTTTGTATTAATCTCACTTTACTGTTTAATAATATTAGGTGTATGTGTCTAATTTATAAAAATATGTCATTGGAAAGGAAGAATTAGTATTATTTAACTTTGCAATTTTATAAAATTATAGAGTATTTATGTAATTGTTAATATATTTACACAAAACATAGTATTAATACCTTAAAGTGATTACAGCAGGTATTTTACTGAGAGAGCTGCAAATTGGGTAGGGCTAGTTAGATGAAGACAGCTCATTTCTGCTTGACCCAACGTCATCTAGGGTGGCTAAAAGACTGACATCATGTGAAGAGTCACTTACAAGCCTGCCAGTTAATGATATTAGTTGATTCTTGAGATAGATTTATTGGTGAGAATATCTATACATAGATTCTCCACGTGGTTTAGGCTTCCTTACAACATGGCGACTTGCTCTTAAGGGCTGAGAGAGAACTAGTCAGGCATAAGCTGTATCACGGTTTATGGCCTGATTTCAAAAGTGACACAGAGTCATTTCTATTGTGTAATATTCATTAAAACCAAAATGCAAATTCTGACCTGTGTTCACATGCAAGGCGAGGTAATAGATCGTTCACTTGCTAATGCAAGAGTGTCAACATCACATTGTAGAAAGAGCATATGTGATGGAAGTCAGTCAGGCAGGCAGTCGTGAGACCACCTGTGGAAATGACAATCTGCCACATGGTA
Source organism: Mirza zaza (assembly GCA_008750895.1). Lineage (NCBI taxonomy): Eukaryota > Metazoa > Chordata > Mammalia > Primates > Cheirogaleidae > Mirza > Mirza zaza. The sequence continues at coordinate 21,075 of VSMD01108950.1, forward strand.
TCTGGTATATATGATTTTTGTAAAATAAGTATAGTATTATTAATAGGAAGAACAAAATAAGGAAGAAAAGTAGGAAAGACAAATGAAGAAATAATTATCTACAGTTTACTTCTGTTAATCAACACCAAGTCATTTAGTTTCTCTACCAAATAAATGACTAAGTCCTATACATTCTCGTACCTCCTAAACGTTTACCACTTCTTTGCCTCAGACATAAAACTCTCTTAATCATTAAATCATATCTCGATGATCCCAACAGTAGTTTCTTTATTCTTTAACTCTAGGATTTTAGCCATACATTCCTCCTTAGTATGATTTATTATACAAGTAGAAGACTTTTCTAACATGAGAAAAATCATACCAAATATTTACATTTTCTTTCATTTCATATCACTACTAATACAATAAGACCCAAACATATAAAGACTATGATAAACTGATATGCACTATGTTTATGAAACACTTTTCTTCTCCTGTAGTCTGTTGTGGAGATTCTGTTTATGCCAAATTTAATTAAGTTCAAGGTTGAAGTGAAAGGGGGTTAGCACCATGAGTCATTGCTAAGTACACCTTTTCCAATGTAGAGACACCCCTTCTTCCTTAGAGAATGATCTGGTTCAGAGTACTACTCTGCCATGCTGTTTTGCTCTGCTTTCACCTTTTTTTTTTTCGTTTTTTTCTTTTCTTTAAATATCAACAGTTCCACCAGATGAAGGTCCCAATTACTACAGTTCTTCCCCATAAAAAACAAGACATAAGTAAAAAAACCATGTACATCCCCTAATGGAGTGGTGGACTGTGTGGATTGTCTTTGAAGTGCCACTTACTAGGCTCTCTCCATGGTAGATCCTAGTCATTGAAACAGGACTCAGATTGCTTTCTTGACCCCTTCTACTAACAAGATTGCCTCTTCCAGCATTTCAACAGCACTTACTGGGCTTGCCCAGCCTTGGTTCAAGGAAAATGCAGTGCCTGCTGATAAAACATTTATGGGTTCTGAGGGAGGCCATTGCCTACACACCAGGTGTGGCTTTTATGGGGCTGCATTTTCTTCCCATACTATATGCTTGTTCATTCTGCTGTTGCCAGAAGGAACAGATATATTTATAAAATTGAAAATATCCAAGAAATAGACTTGTCTCGTATTGTCTTTTCTTTTCTCCTCTCTTCTCCTCGATACTCCTCTCCTCTCCTCTTCTCTTCTCTTCTTCTTTTCCTCTTCCTCCTCCTTCTCTTCTTCTTCTTCTCCCCCACCCTTTGTCCTGAAAGAAGAATAAAAGCAATATCAGCTTGCAAAATCACTTTTAAGAAAACATTTGTTTTAAACATCATTTTTCTTATATTTATTTTCCTAAAGCCCAGTTTAGTAATGGCAATTGCTTAACCATTGTGTGTGTGCTTAGGAAACACTTAACATGAATTCAGATGAAGACCCTCACAATTATGTCAGAATTATAGATCAAAGTGGAAGATATTTGAGATTACTTAGGTGATATCAACCCATTCTGAAAACAAGTGTGAGACTATCTGGACATATAAATTATCAACCTATAGTAGGTACTCAATGCTGAATGGATGGATATAAAAATGAGTGAATAAACAATGAATGAGAGATTCAGAGCACCTGGAGATTAAAAAAAAAAAAAAAACCTAGATTTCAAATTTGAGAATTTTTCTAGGTCCTGTTAGAATAATATAAGAGAGAACTCTTACCAATCTGCTTGTCATGTACCAGGTGTAGTTCTCAGTAAATACAATTAAATTAGTTCCCACAAAATTCCTACACACATACTACAAATATTAACGTCAATTCTTTAGGTCAGGAAAGTGAAGTTCAGATAGCCCCAGGCCACTTGTCCGAGGCCAGAAAGTGGGTGAATTTAGATGTGACAGCAATTTCATATCTATGACTTCAATGCCTATCATTGTATTCATGGTACTATACACATCATGATTGTTTTGTCAAAATTGCCCAAATTTTGGTAGAGAAAAAATACAAACAATATAAAAATCAAGTGCTTATAATAAGTTAATATATCATGAAGAACAAGTGAAGTTCATATTTTCTCATTTTAGGACTAAGTAGTTTAGAATATTAAGAAGTGAACCAATATCATAGCTTTCTACCTACCAATTTAATACTGGAAATATGTGCTAAAACTCTTCCAACTTCTTCTGAAGCATTGTCTAGGTATGTTTTCTCTGCAAACATCTTTCTGCAATAATTTTAGTACCTTATTTGCTATACCTAGAAATAAGTGTCATAAATATTAAAAACAAAATTCTATCCAAACCAGTTTTCTCTCGTGGAGAAATATAACTTATACATGGAGAAAATTGCAGTGATAAGAATTTACTTTTCCACAGATTGTGCAGGTAAACCTTAGTGTAAGTTTACCAGTTATAAATTAAGTGGTAACTATGTACTAGGCACTTAGCTAACATTCTCTGTTTTGACAAACACAATATTGTGAAATAGATAATTGATCTTTTTTTGGCCAAAGAGATCAAAGGCTCAGAAATGTTGAGTGATGTGTCTAAAAGATGTAGAAAATCCAAAACTCTAATCCATTTCTGCTGACTCATAATCTGTTTTTTTTTTTTTTCCTACTACATGATGCTGCTTCATTAAAAAAAAAAAAAATGCTTGGGACATTTGTTGTCTGTTCAAACTGTGTTGCCTTTCTATGCTTTTATCCACTATCTTCAGGATAGAGTCATACAGAGTAAATAATGAAATCAGCTTTAGGATCCCAACACATTTAAAAGAGATAAGTCCTTATAGCATCAGATGAAGGCAGCTATATACAAAGTTCAAAATTTTAAGTCATATTTGGTACTTTAAAAATAATAATAAAAGGACAAATTAATCCCCTTATGTTCTCTCAGCTGTCTGAATAAAACAGGTCTATGGTGGAGGGTGGAGAGATAACTGTATTGCAATCCTAAAACTTACACTTGCTCTGTTTGGCACTATGTTAAAATGTGTCATCTCATATTTAAATATATGGACTTTTATACAAATTTTGTAGATGAGGAAGTTGAGACACAAAAGAATAAGGTCACTTCCCAGGGTTATGCAATTTTGAAGTATAGATCCAGTTATTAAAAAACAAAATCTACCTAACCCCGAGTCAGTGTTTATTAAATTTCAGAAATATTGCCACACGGAGGAGATCAGAATTATCAAATTTGTCTCACATTTTAGGATATTACTAATAGTTTTGTGCTTTTCTTATTAATAAATCTTAAATTTCCTATGTGTATATCTGTGTGTGTAAGTGATATAATAGCCTTAGGAGATATGTATGGATAAAAGGAGTGCACCAATCTGTTTATGAAGTATTTATTATTTTTCTAAGTTTTATTTATTTACTTAAAACTTTTACCATGTTCCCCAAATATTCCTATGTTGAAGTATAACCCCAGGTACCTCAGACAGTTGCCTTATTTGTAGATAGGGTCTTTACAGAAGTAATGAAGTTAAATTAGGTGAATAGGGTGGGTTCCAATTCAATATGACTGGTGCCACAAAAAGGGAAAATGGAGACAGAAATGGATACAGGAGAACCCAGTGTGACCATGAAGGCAGAGATTGGAGTCATGCTTCTACAAGCCAAATAATGCCAAAGATTGCAAGAAAACCACCAGAAGCTAGGGGGCAGGCATGGGGCAGATTATTCCTCACAGTCCTCTGAAAAACATCATCTCTGCTGAAACCTTGATGTAAGATGCTTGGCCTCCAGCACTGAAACAGTGAATTTCTGTTGCTTAAACCACCCAGTTTGTGGTGCTTTGTTACCGCAGCCCTAGAAAACTAATAAAAATGCCATCTATTAAGATTCAAAAAGCACTGGATTTTCATTAAAGATTGGAAATAATTAATCTCCTTTTTCATATTACAGATTGAGACTATGCCAGTGTCTCATCTATTTCTAAATAAATGGAAACTCCATTAAAAATAAATAAAACCTTTTACCACATGTAATGTAGAGCGCATTTAAGTAGCTGCAGCTACAATGTTGTCTCTACTCTATAGCCAAGGCTGCTACCTACAAGCTTTGCAACGTGTGGTATGGGAAACTGAGGAAACACCATATTCACCAGAGGGAAATAAAGCTCCTTGAATGAGTTGTAGTTGAGACACAGAGGGCTTTTGAAGGAGGTTTTGAACGGAAAGAAAAGCCTATGCGGAGGGTGGGTCTAGACATTAACCTACTCTGCCCCAAGCAACCGCATCCCATTCTACATTACACCCTGCATGCCATGGGCTTGAGACCCAGGGGACGCTTTATTTGATAAACTTGGAATAACTCTATTTAAAAGCTCCCCTCTTTGGCCACATCACCTGTACTCTTGCGCATTCTTCCACCTGCCTCCATGAGAAAATACAAAAGAAGCAAAAACACCTGCCTGCAGAAGAGGAGATAGGTGGGTTCTTTGTACAGCCAGCTGTGATGTTCATGTTGTATGTAAAACAATTGTGTACATACACTAAGGGTCTTTGGGTAAGGGAAAAACTGTTAAAGTGACTCAGCATCCACAAATTAGTGCTTCTGAGAAGGAATGAGAGTGACAAGTTTAGTATACTGGAATTGGTGCTGAAATGAGGGAGTGTACAACAAATGTTTTACCAGCCATTTGTTCTGCTTTCAGTGGTCAGGGAGGAGGTCACATTTGAGCTGGCCTTGAAGGAGATGAACAGCATGCATCCTCTGATTTCACATGCCTCTGCTCGTTCCAAAGACCTCTGAATTCATCAGCCTTATACAAAAATGTTAGTGATGGTTGGGTAGCTTGAGCAATAGCACTTCTCTGAACAAACCAAATTGTCTCAAGTCTTCCTTATTTTGTCGGTGGGTGTTCAGACAGTGTGGAATAATCTAGCTATCCATCTGCATCAAATGTTGCATTACCAAAGAAAATCATTTCTTCAAATTGGATACAAGAAGTTCAAGGCTGATTGCAGACACAATTCATCTGTGAATGCAACTTTCCTTTGTTTGCTTTGATGATTGAATAGTATGAGAAACTCCATGATATGCAGGACACAGTGTATGTCTTTTAGGTTGAAATCTCAAAGAAAGGAAAAATAGTAATATAGCCTTTGCATTGTGTCCCTTTCCATGAGTTTCACAAGTAATAGTTTGCAACAATTAGTCTCTTTGTATGGTAGTATGCATATCCTCCCAAGCAGAAATTGGAAAGCAGTCAAACAACAGTATTATTCTACTCACTGTCATCACTGGTCATTTTAGCAGAGCAGAGGCATTGTCGCTTAGCGGTTAAACATTCCCATTCTGTAACGAGACTGTTGAGGTCAAATTCTAGCTTCTAAACTTACCAATTGAATGATCCCTGACAAATTCATCAATTCTTCAATACCTGAGTTTCTTAATAAGTAAAAAGAGGATCATATTACCCATCTCATATGATTGAAAGTTAGCTGTAAAATACTTCTAAAGCTCAACAAATGTCGCCTGTAGCAGATTCACTGCCGAACTGCTAGATGCTCCTTAGAATTCCTGGTACGCTCTATCTCACATCTCTTATCTTCTCTAAAATCGACTATTTTAAAAATTATGTCTATTAAACCTCTTAAAACAATGGTGACTATGATAATTTTAATAATGTCACTATGACAGCAACAGCAACAACAATTCTCTAAAAAATAGTCATATATTATTCTTTGGTGATTATATGCTCTGGGGTCAGTGCTTTACCTATATCATCTTATTTAATCCTTCCATAAGCCCTGGACAATGAGAGTTATGATTGTTCACATTTCATGGAAGCAAAGAGAGTTCGTAGCCACTAGGTAATTGGCTGTGCATCTCACCTCTGATAAGTGCCAGGACCTGGATTTAAATTATATTGGCTGACTCCAGAATCTCTGATCTTAATCTAATTACTCCAGCCTCTCATGTGTTACCCAGCACTGTATTCATCAAAGTACTGTATCCCTATAGATTGTGACATAGAAGCTGGATTTTTTCTCATTTCTTTGGTACCCATGTATAAAACCCAGATCTTTTATTTATTTATTTATTTTTTTTACATTTTGCCAATACCATTAACACTGAGTACTGCTGCAATTTATTGGTTTGTTCATCTTTACTTAGTCATTGATCATTTAACTCTTAGTTTCTAGTCTTTCTCTTCATTCTAATTCTTCCTTTTTCCTTCAAATTTGATCATATCAGGACTCTGCTTAAAACTCATCAATGGCTCCTCATTTTCTTTGGGTGAAGACCAGATCCTTACCCTCACTTGCAAACCTTACCTGATCCAGCCCTGATGACTTCCTCAGCCTCATATGACTTGCTGTTTCCTCTTGTTCTTCATACTTTAGCCACACTGGCTCTTTTTCTAATATGAACCTTGATCTATCAAATCACTGGGACTCATATGGTATCACCTCTGTCTGAATGTTTCTTTCTTTCCCATTTGCACAGATTATTAAAGTTCTTCCCACAGATCTCAAATCAGTCAACATTTTCTTGCAGAAGACTTCCTGGAACTTTCTGACCAGATCAAGCACCACTTGGTACATCTTCATGGTGCTATGTACCTCTTCTTTGTGACACCTGTTGCAGTTTCTTTCCTCCACCAGACCCTGAGCACTATACAAGCAAGGACCAGGTCTTTTGATATCTAATCACCTTTATGAAATATGAAGACAATTCATTTTGACTGCAAATGTTGACATACATATAAAGGGCTCTCAGCTCCCTATCATTAATAAAACATTATTGTTGCTAATAGAAACAATAGCAATTGTATGATTACACACATACACACACACACAAACTACCATCTTATTTCTAAACTAACTGAGATGATTTTTCTGAGCAGATTCCAGCCAACCAAATGTAAAATTGTAGACAGGTAGCTAGCGGGACCACACTAGTGGAATCATTGTCATGGGGTATATTTATGAGCAGTATCTCCTTGTTATTTAATGTCTTCCATCACATGACCCCACTGTGTCTATTCCATCTCATCCCAGACTGTGCTCTCAACCTGTTACAAAACATGCCCCATTTCTGACACACGTGGTTTGTACACCACCTGCATTCACAGCTGGATCCCATGCTTCCGTAGACTCTTGCTTACTCTTTTCCCTGCCTCAATGCCCTGAATTTTCTTCTAGGTGTCCTACTACCTGTTACACTTCAAGAGCATATATTTGGATTCAGACTGTTTCCTAGTCCCATGTGTCAGATGGGAATGGTTCTACAGGGATGCTGTGAAGGTGACCAGGGATGAGGCCTCGTGTGTAACAGGCAGTGGATAAACATTATTCCACCACACTCCATTATTCAGAAACCAGAGCTAAGTCCATCTTATCCAGGAAGCCTTCAGCTACTGTGGCCATCCAGATTGAATTTCCACCTCCACATACCACTACCATTTACTGTCTATACCAGGCGCCCTCACAATATGGCCCATGGGCTACATGTGGGTGTTTTGCCAATTTGTTTTTTTACTTCAAAAGAAGATATGCGCAGTGTGCATAGGAATTTGTTCATAGTTTTTTTTAACTATAGTCTTGCCCTCCAACGGTCTGAGGGACAGTGAACTGGCCCCCTGTTTAAAACGTTTGAGGATCCGTGGTCTATACTGTCCATTCCTACTCTCTTTCCTTGAGATGATTCTATAACTCTTTCTTATGTATATATGTGGTGTTTCAAATGAATTTCTCACATCCCAAGGGTAGAAAAATTGTCTCATGTCAGCTTCTTATTCTCTTTCACAGAGGCTATTAATACCTTAAATGAATATTAGGGTAGCTTAACTTTTACAGAATGGAATTTATATCATGGATCATAAATCAGCCATCCAGTATTGCGTGGGGTATATCCCACCATTTAATCTCTGTGATAAAGAAGTCTCTGTGGATATCTAACATTTGCTTACTAACTAAGAACACAGTCATTTTGGTAACAAACAGCTTTGGCTTATAGGAAGTATCCATCTGGGAGGAAAGATTCTGTTAATGTACTCATTTTACTTCTATCATTGCATGATTCCATTAAAGTATCTAAGTCACTTTATTATTAGTTTACACATTCATGCATAAACATATTTGTAAGGATGGAAAAATATTCATCATATAATATTAATTGAAAATAGGAGAGCATAAGATATGTAGTGTGATCTCAGCTCTGTATAATGTAAAATTGTAAATTACATACTAGAAGGAAAGTCATTAAATATTAATAGAGATTGACTCTAAAAATGATTGTAGATATGATATTTACATATTTTATGATCATTAGTATTATTTTCAATCCATGTAATGTTTATTACTTTTGTAATCAGAAGAGCATAATTTTTTTGTTATACAAGGTGTATATGCTGTAAGCTTATATTATAAATTCTTGACAAAATACAATACATCATATGAAAATTAGAAATATATTCATTTATAATTATAATTAATTATAATTATTTTTAATTAAAAAATTTAGTGAGTTTTTATTATGTGTTTCTTCTGCCAGTGCATTGTACAGTTTACTAGGTACAAAGAAAATCATGGCAAAATATCAGCATTTTGAATGCTCAAGTATCTGCCTTTACTCTAGTGACAAATAAAGAGAAGTTTAAGTCTAAAAATACATGCAAAGTGAAATAACATACTGCCACAAGATAATAATGGGAGTCAGGCAGAGTGAAGTGGCTCATACCTGTAATCCTCACACTCTGGGAGGCTGAGGTAAGAGGACTGCTTGAAGGCCAGGAGTTTGAGATCACCCTGGCCAACTTAGCATGACCCTGTCTCTATGCAAAAAAATAAAAATAAAAATTAGCCAGATGTTGTAGCATGTGCCTGTAGTCCCAGCTACTCAGGAGACTGAGGTAGGAGAATCAATTCAGCCCAGGAATTTGAGGTTAGAGTAAGCTATGTTCAGACCACTCTACTGCAACCTGGGCAACAGAGTGAGACCCTGTCTCCAAAAATAAAAATAATGGTGGTCACACAAATCTTGTAAAGTGTATGATGAATAAAATTAAATGGAAAGGATGATAGGTGTTATGTGAGTGAAGAAGAAAAATAGGGAGTGATGTGTGTGCACAAGTGTGTGTTCATAAGCCTGAATGTGTTAGTGTATGTGTGTTGGGGCCCATGTATGTAGGTGCGTGTTGATTTGTGTTTGTGTTGGCATGTGTGCTGGGGTTGGCTGGGGGTGAAATGTAGCTAAGGAAACTATGCAGTGAAATTCAGATTTACAAGGTTTTTGAGGTCAGTTCTCCTTAAGGTCCCAAATGCCCACCAATACATGAGTGGATTAATAAAATGTGGTATATGTATACCATGGAATACTACCCAACTACAAAAAACAATGGTAAACTAGCACTTCTTGTATTATACTGAATAGAGCTTGATCCCATCCTTCGAAGTGAGATATTACGAAAATGGAAAAACAAGCATCATATATACTCTCCATCAAATTGGTACTAACTGATCAGCACTAAGGTGCTCACATGGAAATAATATTCATTGGATGCCAGCCAGGTGGGGGGTTGGGACGTAAACTCATGACTAATGGATGCGGTGCATACTGCATGGGGGAAGAGCAAGCTTTTAACCCTGGCTTGGGAGAGGCACAGGCACATTATATGCAACTAAAATGTTTGTACCACCATAATATTCTGAAAAAAAGAAAGAAAAAAAAAAACCTTGGAAGTCAGCTTACCCTTGAGAGTTAAACCATGAATTTAATTTGAGTATGATCACAACAGAGATATTCAAGGTCACCAACACACACACACACACACACACACACACACAAGTACATGCACACTGATTCCAAGGTCAACAAAATTTGACTAATTTCTCTTTTATTAGTAAATTTTAAAAATTAAGGGTAGAATTCATACAAACACCATCCAGGGAAAAAGTTTCTCTGACCCAGGGGTATATGCCAGTCTAAACATTGCAACAGAATGACAGTAATAACTTTTATTGTTTTAGAATTATAAGAGCATACTATGTGCTCATTTCTGAAACATGCATTATCTCATTTACTCTACACAACATTGATGTATATTCTATTCTTCTGTTTATAAATGATAGAATTGTAGCTTAATCTAAGGCTTCTTTTCCTTGTCCCTGGACATGGGTTAGCCTCCCTTAAACCGGCTTGTTCTGCTTGGGATCCATCAGCATCTTATTTCACTGTTTATCATTGATCACCTTAGCCAGTCTCTAAGGAATGTGGTTATTCATTCCACAAGCATATGCTATTCCACTTTTGGATGTGTGCTACTTGTCTGGATTCTACTGATGGGGGAAAGCAGATTATATAATACTATGCTATAAAAAGAACAAAGGACTTGAGTTAAGTCTTGGTTTCAAGATCCTATTCTGTTACCTATTGACTGTGAGTTCTCAAGGAAGTGGTAAAGTCCTCTCTTGACTTTACTTCTGTCAGACTCAGAATGGAAGATAAATTGCATAGCAGTGGTAAAATAAATCATTGTTCAGCAAATATTTACTGCATCCATTTCTAACTTCATGGGAGTAGAATATTACTCTCTGTACTAGTCTGCTAAGCTACCATAATAAGACATCATATACTGTATGGGTTAAATAGCAGAAATTTATTTTCTTACAGATCTGGAGGATGGAATTCTAAGATAAAGGAGTTGGCAGGGTTGGTTTCTGTTGAGAGTTCTCTCTTTAGCCTGCAGATAGTGCCTTCTTGCTGTGTCCTCACATGTCCTTTCTTATGTGTGCTCACACTCCTGGTGTTTCTTCCTCTTCTATTAAGGATGCCAGTACTTTTGGATTAGGACCCAACCCTATGTCCTTATGTAACCATAATTACCATGTTAAAGGCCCTGTCTCCAAGTACAGTCACATTTCAAGTGACAACCTCAATATATGAATTTTGGGGGATACACAATTCAATCTATAACTCCCTTCCCCCCAATTCAGGTTGGGCATGGTACTTACCTTCGCTTCACTGAAGGAGGAGTTTACTTTTCTATCTCTTGGTTTGGAACTTGGCTATGTAGTCTACTTTAAATGACATGTCAGCAAGGAGTTGTTGTCAGAGGTTTAAAAGTTGCTCATGTATTAGCCTTGCTCTTCTGAGCTTCTGCCATAGTTATGAAAAGGACCTAACATGGGTATCCCTTTTGACCCAGAAGAATGAATGACCATTGAACAGAGATACCTCAGCTGGTCCACAGTCCTGCAGCCAGATGTATAGTTACCCTAAGTGAGCAAAGAGTACTTTCTGCTAAGTTTGGGGGCAGTTGGTTATGCAGCATTATTGTAGTGTGGCTAAATAATACAGCGTTGTTTACTTTACTCTCTTGCCACATTTTACGTGAGGCAGCAACTTCACAAAAGTTAAGAGACTTGGCCAAGCTCACCCAGTTAGTAAGTAACAAGGATGTAGTTCATGTTTGAGAGTCTAACTCTTGACTTGGCCCTCAACCTCCCTGGAGTAGCTGATATCAGTTCTCTCAGAGGAATATATTTTGATGCTTAATTGCTGAAAATCACAAGTTATCATTCAGTAAATACTTATTGAATGCATATGATTATTTGCTCTGGGTAATGTGAAGATCCTCTGATGGTAACCAGACTAACTCTTGCTGCAATAACATTACTATTCCTGAGGATTTGAGCAGATTTTGAAATTAGTCACTTATGATAAGAATGGGTAGGATAAATAGGGACCATTTTACTGAGGATCCCGTGTCTCACAGAAAAAAAAATGACCTGAGTCAATCTTAATATGAAAAATGAGAGGTCAAACTAAATCATCTTTATAGATTCTCTGGCTCTAAAATTCTAAACTTTGATGATTACAGCACACTTCTATTCCTGGTTTAATGACCCTGGTCTGTATCCTTCATATAATATTATTAATCAACATGTTGATAGTAATAGAAAACAACTATACTATTTGAAATGTTTTACATTGGTTAGATTTATACTTTGTGTTTATATGATGCCTTACAGTTTCCAAAGTACTTCCAACATATTATCTTTTTGTATCCACAAATACTCCCTGTGAAGTAGAAAGGGCAGAATTTTAGTGCACATTTGATGGTTGAATTAACAATGGCTTTGAGTAGTTTAAAAATTGCTCCAATTAAATTACATCGAATATTAAGGACATTGGTGGAGCTTGAAATCAGATTTCTTAAAATCTAGTTGCATGTTTTTGGCACTGTCTCTGAAAAGAAAGCATTTATGTTTAGTGAATGCAGACAGAGATATTTCATCCTGCTTGTTGTTTATTCATTAATTAAATTATTAATTAATGCAATACTTCATTCATTCCTTCATTAATTCACTCATTGCTTCAAGGAAGTCTTTAAAGAGCATTAGGAGCACAAAGCCTATAACCAGTTGCCAGTGTTTGTATCTCAGCTCTGCCACTATTTAGCTGTATGTCACACCACTTTTATTACTGATGGGGAGGAATCAAGTCAGTCACAGGATCTACCTTATAATTTTAAGGTGATAAAAATGTTAATATATTGGCCGGGCGCGGTGGCTCAAGCCTGTAATCCTAGCTCTCTGGGAGGCCGAGGTGGGCAGATCATTTGAGCTCAGGAGTTCGAGACCAGCCTGAGCAAGAGTGAGACCCCATCTCTACTATAAATACAAAGAAATTAATTGGCCAACTAAAATATATATAGAAAAAATTCGCCGGGCATGGTGGCACATGCCTGTAGTCCCAGCTACTTGGGAGGCTGAGGCAGCAGGATTGCTTGAGCCCAGGAGTTTGAGGTAGCTGTGAGCTAAGCTGACGCCACGGCACTCACTCTAGCCTGGGCAATAAAGTGAAACTCTGTCTCAAAAAAAAAAAAAAATGTTAATATGTATTAAGGGCTCAGATAGCCCTTGTCTTGCAGTACATATTCTACTCCTATTCCTATGCTGCTAAACTGCCTATGCTTGGCACTGAGGAAAGAATGGAGAACAAAATGATGAACCTAGTTTAAAATTGTCAGTGGGATAAAGAAAGGGAGTAATTTTGCTTCTAAATAATTTTGCAAATGTTTCAAAAATGCTATGATGGGTTTAGGTGCATTCTGAAAGCAAGTAACCTCTGTTCTAAAAGATCTCTAGTAATTGCTGCTGTTAAAAATCCTGTCTTTGGGTTTAAATAATAGATCTGGAGCTTCAGGATGGGCAAATGTCTCTGGTTTTCTCCTGAGACCCCACTCTTCATTATTCTGCTGCATGTCACAGATATTTCTTAGAAGAACATTCCCCAGTGGGTAGCAACTGCATGGCAGGGATAGCTCCAGCTCCATCCCCCACTCTGCAGCAGGCCTTGGTCCACTGTTGCCAAGGATCTGGGACCACAGTGCTGAGCCCAACTAAAGACAGAGCTGACTCCATAGGATGCAGTAGGAAGAGATAGAATCATATTCTTATGTGAATTTTTGGCTCACTGACTCAATCTCAAACCAAAGCCAACTCCAATTGTGGACTTTACAGCAAATGATCTAATAAATTCAGTAACTAAATTCTATTGTTCAAGCCAGTTTGAGGTATGCTGTGACCTGTACCCAAATTTGTCCTCATATAAAGAGTAACTTGAATCCATAAAATTTTGAAAGTGGACTTAGTAGGTTAAGCACAAAGTCCCATAGGCATCCAGTTGTTGTGTCCCACCACTCCCATCACCAGCCCCTTCCCTAATCTATATATCCTTATCGCAGCATGTCTGAGTGATCTGTCTTGGCCTAGCCCACCCTTCTCTTCAGTAGGTTTTATGTATGACACCGCAGGCCTGCAGTTCTAATGCCTGGATGTTCATGACTTCAACTTCATCTATCTCTAGCCTCATCTGCCAAATTTTATTAAAAAAAATGGCTTCTGCTCTGCCATCCATAGTTTTTTCTCAACATTAAAAATATATATATTTCTTTCTACAATGTTTGTATCCAATTTATATAATGATATAGTAATAGTTAATAAGAAGCCACATTTTCATTAAAAGAGAAACACCAGGTTAACAGGTCTTAGAATAAATGTTTTAATGATCATTATGGTGAGTCAGACAGTAGGATTCTGGTGGGGCTTCTGAAAATTCCATTTCAAACTCTTGTTTTCCTCATTTACTATCAGTCTTCTCAGAATGTTAAAGAGATTTCTTTAACAGAATGTTGACGGTTTGCTTTGATTTGTTTGTTTCCCGCCCATTACACAAATAAATAATAAAAAAACTCATAATAACTGACATTTCTTATAAACACATCCAATTCTTTCTAGCTTAAGCTGAAAAACTTGATGCTTCTTGGATTGGTTCTCTTCTTTAAAATTGTTCTCACATTTATTATTCTATGAATTAAAATGTCTGTTTCTTAAAATCTCATATTTCTTCCCCTGGATCTTATCACTATCTCTTCCTGCCTCCCTGATTTTCCATGGTGACTTCAACTAATTTATTTTCATCACTTCGTAGCAAATGAAATTTTCTTAACCTTTCTCTATGAGACATTACAAAGGATATTACTCACGGTGCTTAATTCCACCCCACCTTTCTGGCAATTTCGTGCTCAGTGAGGTATTGTTAAAATCTACAGAGAATTCACCAGGTGATACATAAACTCAAATTTATCCATAAGAAATAGAGCCCCTGTAGTTTGCCTTATTTTCAGAATTATATTTGTTGCAATGTTTATTCTGTCAACTGTATATTTTATATTTGCTGTGTTTTATATTCTCCTCCTGTCTGTGCTGATTTTCTCTAGGTACTATAGTTTCCTTCCCCAACTCAAATTTGTGCACTTTAGGTGAATTGGTGTGTCTGCATTTTCCCAGTCTGAGTGAGTGAGTGCGTGTGTGTGTGCGCGTGCACCTATGTGTGCGTGTGTGTGTGTGTGTAAGAGAGAGAGAGACAGAGACAGAGACAGAGACAGAGACAGAGAGCAAGCATGCCCTGCCATTGGAATGGTGTCCTATACAAGGGCCATTTCCTGCATTATGCCCTGAACTGCCATGATTTATTGTTTGTTTTTGAATTGTGTGGTGGGAGGAGATGCTCCTTACAATTTTTGATTTGCAAATATTTAGTCTTTGACTTAACCCACCACTAGGATGACTGGCATCACTCACTGATCCACCAAGCATTAGATAAATTATTATCTTACTTGTTTTGATCAATCTATTTTAATGTATGTATACATAAATGCATATACAGCTCACATTTATTTCAATATTTAATTCTAGAAGTGTTTGGGGTCTTTATTTAGAAGTTTTGTGATGTTTTTTAACCAAAAATATGATGTAGGAAGTTAACTCTTGTTTTTATAAATTAGCCTATGATAAAATTGTTTTTGTTACATATCATCTTACTTTTAAAGATGCAGTTTCCAATAACCTCTTGGTAACATTAAGTGAGGACTTGTTATATGGGAGAAAGAGATACACCATAACTTCTGGGGTTCTGAGTTAACACCAGACCATCAGAACTGAAAATGCCACATGGAAGCAGAATGCAGAGTGATGGACAAGGGAGACTTCGCAGAGTAGTGGGGAAGGAGGGTGGATCATGGGAGGTTGCTTATTGGGTACAATGTGCATTGCTCCAGTATTGGATGCACTGAAGGCCTTGAATTCACCACAATGCAATATATCAATATAGCAAAATTGCACTTATACTCCACAAAAATATATACAAATAAAAAATAAATGAAAAAAATCCCAAATGTCTGTGTGGTCAGAGTGAGAGCTTATGGACATCAGACAATGAATGGAAACTTGGTCTGAGTCAGTGACACATTGGTCCAGAGGACACAAGGACCCGTTCTGAGGCTCTTTCCCTAGTTCTTTAATGTGCAGTTGGAATACAAATACTTAGCAACTGCCAGAATCTCCACTTTGATTTCTTAACAGGTTAAGTTAAAAGCCAAGGTTGCTTTTAAAGAATGACTATGAATGATAGCAAATGTTATCATGTGTTAGCACTAATTTCAGAGTATGTTCTTGATTTGACTTCTTTACTCAAGCAAATGAACAGCTCCTGGCAACAAATATGCAGTTACTGATTGACTTATCAAATATTTTGTTTCTCATTCTCAATTAATATATTAATATATTCAATATGTCAACTTTAACGTGTTCTTTCTTCATATATTATGCAAAAACATAGTCACATCTCTTTCTCCCAGTATATTATTCTGTTACATAACAAAGATAATGTTTTAGTAAGCAGATGAAGTGAGGAGAATATATAAAAACCCTAAATGCTTTAAAAGGAGACCTTATATCAGAGCAATTTCAGTGGTGTTTATATATCAATAAAGTTTCTAGAGGGTTAATGGTCTGGATCAGGTTGGGATATAGCATCTAAAATAAATGACATGTTGCTCAACCCTGTACTGACATGATCAATAAAAAAGTATATAACGCTTGTTGGAAATCTTTGGAATTTGAAGACAACACATGCCTCATGTGTATGTGCTGCATTGCTCCGTATATAGAATACCCAAACCAAAGTTAGATAATTGTTTTAAGTTAATAGACTATTTAAATAGTTTTAGATTTCAGAAAAATTCAGCATAAATTACAGAAAGTTCCCTTATGCTTCCTCTCCCTCCACAGTGTCCTTTATCATTTACCTCTTACATAAATATGATATGATTGTTGCAGTTGATTAACCAATATCAATACATTATCATTAACCAAAGTCTATCATTTACATTAGAGTTCATGCTTTGTAATAAAATATTCTGTGAGTTTTGAAAAATGCATAACATCGTGTATCCATCACTGCAGTGTAATGAAGAATAGTTTCATTGCCCTAAAAATGTCTTGTGCTCCAGGTATCCAGCCGTCTCTCCCTCCTCAACCACTGCGCTCCAGGTATTCAGCCCTCTCTCCCTCCTGGCAACCACTGATCTTTTCTTTGTAATGGTATTAAAATATACATAACATATAATTTAACATCTTAACTACTTCAAATATACACTTTAGTAGTGTTAAGTACATTCACATTGTGGTGCAGCCGATCTCCAGGACTCTTTTCATCTTGCAAAACTGAAACTCTATATCCACTAAGCAACAATTCCCTGTTCCTCCCTTCCCCCAGCCTCTGGGAAACACCATTTTATTTTCTATCTATGAATTTGACTACTATAGGCACTTCATTTACTTGGAATAATGAGTCATTTGTCCTTTTGTGACTGGTTTATTTCAATCAGCAGAATATCCTCAAGGTTTATTCATGTTGTAGCATACGTCAGAATTTCCTTCATCCCAAAGGCTGAATAATATCCCATTGTATGGACAGACCACACATTGTTTCTTCATTTACCTGTAGATGGACACTTGTGTTACTACCACCTTTTGGCGATTGTAAATAATGTGCTACAGACATATCTGTACAAATACCTCTTTGAGATCTTGGTTGTATACCTTTTAAGTATATAGTCAAAAGTAGAATTGCTGGATAATGTATAAATTATATTTATAATTTTTGGGGGGAATCACTGTACATCCACATGTCTGAACTTTGACCTGTACAATGTAGGTTAATTACTTAACACAAGCTACCCTTAAACATGGTTCTTGTGGTCCAGTAGATTTGATGGTACTGTAAGTGATGTGTCAGATATGGATGCTACATAGGTTATGTAGTTAACTTAAAATAGTAATCACAGCCTAAACGCCTATGATTTTGGAGGAAAAACTATGCAGTTCTGCACAGACAGTCTTCTTTCTTTGGGAAGGAACTCCTGGCATGTTGCCAGGCTCAGGTAGAGATGAAATGCCTGACTGTGAGGTCCCAGTGGACTATGCTGACTTAGCTGCCCAGTGTGAACTAGGTGTTATCTGATATTAAAAACATAATAAAGTCGGGTATACACAATAGCATTTCATCCATATGTGATAATGATTTTTTGAGAGCAGGTCTGAGAAAATTCAATTTTTAAAGAAGGAAACAGATAACATGCCTCTTCATTAGAATAGCGGGAGCCTCGAGTCATAAATTTTCATCAAATGATCAATGCACAGTCTTGTTTCATGTGTGTTTCTGCTTAAAGATTCCATACCTAGCATATATTGTTGATTCACTAAAATTGAACTCATGGCCAACAGCACTGTAATTTATGCTTGAATGAAGTTTATCTATAAAAATGTTTCCCCCTATATGGCACATAACAGCTGTCTTGTGTTTATGAACACTAGACAGCACTTTGCACTAATGGACCATTTTAAAGAGGAACATCACCAACCAAAACCATAAAAAATCAAACATGTCACTACATAGGCCTCAGAAAAGGACATATGTTTTAGTCTGAGAGCATAAAAACAAACAAACAAACAAACAAACAAACAAAATACATTGTGTCCTTTGACCTCAGCAGGAAATGTACCTGTTGGATGACCTGAACATTTTGCCAATAACCAGGAAACCACTAGGAGTATTGATTTTGGTGTTACAAATGCATTTTAGCAAGCACAGAAATTAGCAAATATGGAATCCATAAATGATGAGGATGGACTGTATATAAATATACAGCCTTATGTTTAGAAAATACAATCTGCTGCACATATCATGCTCCAGAATAATGAAAAAAACTGTGGCGAAAGAAGTCCTCTCAGTGGCAGAACTTCTGATAGTTCTCCAGATCGTCCACTTTACTTGTCATGAAAGTTCTTCTGGGCAATCAGAACTTGTAAAGAACAAGATTAGAACATTGATTGTAAGGTGTTGTGATGCAGGCCCATATTCATGCACCTCTCGGAATAGATACGGTAGACATAATAGTCATGCCCCTGTGAAAACCCAACTTAACTGCAGTTTAACAGCTCAACTGTAGAGATCTTAATAAGCAGGTGGGAAAAAATGACCCATTCTGTATAAATACCAGTCAGCCTCTTTCCTCAGGTAGTCTGGGGCTTGCTATATGGTCCTGTGTATGAAGCAAGTATAGAAACAGAAGAATGCTATATATGGATTCAACAACTTGGCTACCAATGAGTAGCTGAGCCACTCATAGCAAAGGCTAAAGCTGAACCCTGATAATGCACCATGAATATATTAACCAGCTACCTGGAGGCATACTGATTACATTGGTCCCCCTCTATTAATATTAAGGACAGTGATTTGTCTTATAGCAATGACAGATATTTGCCTTTCCTGCCCCCAAATCTTCTGCCATCATCACTACCCAAGGGATGCTTTCTTCTCATTTATGTTCTTCCACTTGACATTGCTTCTTACAAAAGAAATAATTTTACAGCAAGCAAAATTTGACAGTGCATTTATGTTTATGGATTCACTGACCTTATCACATATACCATCACTCAGAAGCAGCTGGTCTGTTAGGATAATGAAATGCCCTACTGAAGTTTACTGTTTATCACCACCTGAGAGAAACACCACCAGTGAAGTTGGGAAGCTGTCTTACGGGATGTAGAATAGGCTACACATAATGGCCCAGAATATGTTGTCATATCCCTCATAATCAAAGCTCATGGATCCAGATGCAAGGGATAGATGTATGAGTGGCCTCTTTCACTATTATAAATAATAATTGTCTTTTCCTTTTCTCCACAACCTTGTGTTTGATGAGATGAAAGTCCCTTAGATGGAAGTTGAGAATTTCCCCTGGCAATTTGCCTTCTTGAGTTACTGAGAAAAATAGGTGATTATATTGATAAGGGTGAGTTGATGCTGCTTAGAAGGGAAAATGACTTATTGTGTAGGATCCAGGGGAGTTTTTGAGTTTTTCTTAATACTCTTATGTTCAATAACTTATATCAATGGAAGATTGTGACCACTCAATAAAGATAGGACAAATAAGGATTCTAATCCCGTGACAAAACGTTTATAAAATGGGACTAGTAAAAGTATAGTTATCTCATGAAAAAATGAAAATTAAACAATTTAATAGATGCAAGACATTTATAACAGTGCTGGAATATATCATAAACTATAATTTTGATATGTTTAATATTATTTTGTCTCATAAATTTTATAGCTGAAAGGTACCAAATTGAATAAAATCTAGCTAGGTCAAAATTTTAAAAAAAAGAGAGAGATTACACTTTACACCAATGTTCTCCACCTAAGTCTCTATGTACCTCATTTTCTCACAATGTTCATAACTCTCTTAAATACAGTCTAGCCCATCTTTGATAGCTTTGCCCTTTTCTTTCTTTTTGCTCTTCCATAGATTCAAAATAGCCATTATCCTTATAAATCACGGCATGTCTGTCCTGTTGATACACTACATGTTTCTCTCCCTGCAACCCCCGACCAAAACACACACAGTCTTTTGGCTCTGCACTTAAAGAGGCTGCTGGAAACACGGGCTCCTGCTCCCTCTTCTCTGATGCATTCACAGTCATCACTTAGCTGTGCTGTAACTGTTAATCACCAGATCATTCATTTCCATGTTTCATTCTCAACATAGAGCATGCTCCCTGAGGGCAGACATTGCATCTGTATGTGTATGTATACACATTCACTCTCTCACACACACACAATCTGGCAGATTTTTACTGATAGATTTTCAAAACCATGTTGAATCAATAAATGAAGGAAAATGTTTCTCCAAGTTTCTAGATTATAGTAACCTACTTCCTCTCTCATTTAGCTGATGTATTGATTTTATCTGTTATCAGTAAAATACCTACCTGACTAATGGCCTCTCGCTATATCTGTGGCCTCTCTCAAGTTTTTCTCCTCCTACCACTTGTTAATCTCTGCACTCATTCCTTTGATAAGTTCCATAAACAGGAGATTTCCTTGGCTAGTAATTTTAGTGTATTATTTAAGGCAATTCTATTATTCTTTTAATTCGGAAGTTGGTTTTTAAATTCTTTGCTCTTTGCAAACATTTTAGACAATGACGTTAGAATTGATTCAATAATGGCCATATACAGAAGAATTCTCATGTATTTTTATAAAAAATAAATTAAGGAGACAAACACAAAGCAAAAATAAATCAAACAATGTGTACAGCAAAATATACATTTATTTTTATGTTTCTAATGATCATAACACAAATTGAAGGGAATTGAATTTGGAGTACCATGTTCTTTGCTTGAGCTAGAGCTGTAGTTCCATCAAAATGTGCTTTACCTGAAAAGGATGAATTCAGCCATAATTTAAGTCTTAACTGAGATTTTGAGAGATGATAACATTGTTCTCTAACTTTAATTAAAGTCTTAACAAATCTAATATATCCTCCAAGCCTCTATTGTCTTTTTGGGTTTCCCTATTTAATATCCTTCTCTCAGCCATTCTGGGCAATCTTTCATGTGGACACATATCCGTTCTCCTTTTTCCTCCTTTGCATAAACAAATGGAGACTGGTTATTTAATGTTTCGTTTTTTCCTTTATTCTCCACTTCTAAATCCCAATCGCCATTCTTAAGAGAACCCACTCTTTTTGTTTCAATGTTGTTTATCATGAACAAGAAGAAATTATTGCCTTTGTTCAGAGAAGCATATTGCATGTAGGTTATTATAATTCATAAAACACTCAATTGTTTTGTTCAATGGCTTCTTTTTCATGTTTTTCTTTGACTTTACAATTTAGTAGCCAAAATATCTAATTATCAACATAGTTTATTCCTTTAAAATGCTTCTGATGTATCTTCTCTTCTTGTTCACATCATGATCTAATCCCCTTATGTCTCCCATTGTCTTTTTTTTTTGTCTTTTTTGACAATTAGGCCACTATTTATGAAACAAGTATATCATTTATATGACAATGGTTGGAAGGAAAAATGTGTGTCCTAAGTAAATTACTAGTTTTCATGATTCATCATTCTCACTGTCTATTTCCCTAGCAAAAAGCCAATAACATCATACTAAGACAGTTAATATTTTCTGTGAATCATAAATTCTGTTTTTTTTTTATTTCCTATGAAAGATTACTTAGAGGTAATATTTCATCAATATTTAGAATCCTATATAGGGATTAAAAATAGTTTATTAAAACTTGTTTAGAGTTTAAAGATTCCATTTTAATCTTACAAGTAGGCAAGCCCTTTTTGTCCAGTTTATCTTCAGTTAAATCCAAGAAAGATAGCATCTATTATTTTATTGTTAACAAAACTCCAAGATTTGTATCTTAGGCCCGAATTTACTCTAAATAAACAAACCCAACACTATGCTAGACAATTATATATTGCAGACATCATAAAATCAGTAAATCCCAAACTAAATGTTTTATGTCGTTTTTGACCAAGCTTATTTCACACTGAATCACAGCTAGGTGTTTAATAAATATAATAACCCTCAAATATTCAACTTACTATTTCCTTAGTTAGCTTCAAAATCTAACCAGGAAGCACAGGAAGAAACTAGGTTTATCCTTGACTGTTTCTTTTCTTAACATTTACATATAAGCTCTTTTTTTAATTATTATTTTGTTTATGCATCTCCCTAAATAGTACTTTAATTCTTTTCCATTGCTCTATTAGTTCTCATGTAAAGACCACTGAAATTGACACCCAGGACTCCATTTTCACTTAATACATTTTTCCTTAGTGTGATGATTCTAAAACTTTTGTCTCATCAACTGAGTTATCTATTCTAAATCTCTGAGGATTTTCATTACTATTAGGATAAACTCCTAAAGTAAACTCCCAGGTAGTACACTGTATCCAAGATTCTGCATAATTTGTACCTGATGTTGCAGTCTCTTGCTTTGATGCCTCCAAATTCAAGTTTATCCAATGTTTGCTTTGTTCATGATGATCCAACCCCTCTAACAATTCCGTTCCCTATCATCTCTGCATAGCATCATGCTCACTCATCTTTTATTGTAGTGAGTATTATACTCACTCACTCAACTCACAAGTAGCGTTATACCTGATTTACCAATAAGCAAGCCTATGAATCATGTCAAAACTAATGGACCCAAGAAGGTTATGGCACATATTAAGACACTTAAATTTTTGACAATACTTCTGATGTGATTAGAGCAATGATATTATCAATATTTAAAATGAAATTACTACTTTAGGGTAAAAGCTCTTCAGTAAATATATTGCTTTCATGAACAATTATACACATACTATTTTATAGTTAGCTCCACAATGTTGACTTGATGTCTCGATGGACCTTTTTACTGCTTAGACAGTGCTTCATTATATTATATAAATAAAAATCACTTTTGGCTCTGGCTAGATATAACACTAAACCTCTTACCACTAACAGTAAGTCATCATCTTCTCTATACACACTTAAAAATAGCTAACCTTCACAAGTCATCTGAGTTTTTGTTCTTTTTTTTTTAATTTCAAAATATTAAGGTGGTACAAATGTTTTTGATTACCTGGATTACTATTGTAGTGCTTGAATCATGGATATAAGAGTGCCCATCACCCAAATATTCACTATTTATAATACACTTTTGTGAATTTATTTTTCAATTCCTGGAGTCTATTGGTGGACTGTTTGGGATTTTCTAGATAAAAGATCTTATCATCAGTGAAAAGTGATACTTTGAACTCCTCTTTCCCTATTTGAATATTCTTTATTTCTTTCTCTTGCCTGATTGCCCTGGATAGGACTTCTAGCACCATGTTGAATAAACATGGTTACAGTGGGCAACCTTGTCTTGTTTGAGTTCTTTAGAGGAAATGATCTCAATTTTCCCCATTCAGTATTATATTGGCTGTGGGTTTGTCTATATGGCTTTTATAATTTTGAGCTATATTGCTTCTATGCCTAGTTTGTTGAGGATTCCATCATGAAAGGATGCTGGATTTGTCAAATGCTTTTTCTGCAACTATTGAGATGATCATATGGCCTTTGTTTTTGCTTCTGATTATGTGGTGGATTACATTTATTGATTTACATATGTTGAACCATCCTGTGGTTGGTTCCCTGAGATGAAGCCGACTTCGTTATGGTGGATTATGTTTCTGATGTGCTGTTGCATTCAGCTTGCTAGTATTTTATTAAGGATTTTTGCATCTATATTCATAGAGGCTAGTGGTCTGTAGTTTTCTTTTATGTTGTGTCCTTTCCTGGTTTTGGTACCATGGTAATGCTGGCTTTGTGGAATGAGTTGGGAGGATTCCTTCCTTCTTGATGTTATGGAATAATTTTGGTAGCTCTTCTTTGTAGGTCTGGTAAAATTCAGCTGTGAATTCATTTGGTCCAGGGCATTTTCGCTATTGTCGTTGTTGTTGGAATATTTTTTATTATTGCTTCGATGTTGCTGATTGTTATTTATCTGTTCAGGATTTCTATTTCTTCCTGATGGGGTTGTGGAGGGGTGAGGCGGGTTGTGTGTTTCCAGGAATTTGTCCATTTTCTTTATAATTTCTATTTCATGTGTAGAGATTTTCATAGAATTTACAGCTGATATTTTATATTCTTGTAGTATTAGTTGTAATATCTCCTTTTTCATTTCTGATTGAGCTTATTTGGGTCCTTTATCTTCTTTTTATGGTTAATCTAGCAAGAGGTTTATCAATTTTGTTATCTTTAAAAAGAACAGACTTTTTGTTTCATTGATCTTTTGCATTGTTTTTATTTTTTTATCTTTTGTTTAGTTATGCTCTGACCTTGGTTATTTCTTTTCTTCTGCTGCCTTTGGGTTTGGCTTGCTCTTCCTTTTGTAGTTCCTTCAGATGTGTCATTAGATTTTTGATGTTTCTTTCTTTCTGATGTAGGAATTTAAGGCTATGAATTTCCCCTTAGGTCTGCTTTTGCTGAATCCCATAAGTTTTGATAGCTGTTTTCCCTTTGTCATTCAGTTCTAGAAATCTTTTCATTTCTATCTTAATTTTATTATTGACCCAACAATCATTCAACAGCAGGTTGTTTAATTTCCATGACTTCTTGTAGAACATAGAAGAACATGTCCTTTTATGGTCTGGATATATGCCTTGGTTATAAATATCCTTACTGTGGTGGTTTTCTCAGTTGCTAGCTATTTGTAAGCTGCAGCAGTGGTGAGCTAAATGTATGGGAAAATTCCCTGTCTATTGTTGATGACTGAGGGTGGGGGTATTTGAAGTGCTTTCTCTTCTCCCAGCCCAGTGGTGTTCTTAACAGTGTGAATTGTATTGGCACATCTAGTTTAATCTCTGAGATAGTAGTTGGTGCTTGTGGATAAGAATCAACCATACCCTGTATGATGAAGTCAGTAAATGTTGTAACGGACTGTACAAATTGACTACCCTTACAGTAGGTGGTGCTGGCTGGAAAGAACCAGCTGCAATATTGTTTTCAGGACCTGTGACCAGCTCTAGTCCCTCAGGAAAAGCATTTGAATGTCCCAAGTGGTGGGCACGCCCTGGAACTTGCAGGTGAGTCCTTGTTCTCCACCTCAGCAAAGTCATATGGGGAAATGAGGCTGGGAGGGGCTGGTTTGGGTGAGCCTGCCCTCAGGCGCCACAAAAGCCAGTAAGGTAGCTTTTTAGGCAGGGGTTAAAGCTCTGCTTCCAAATTGCTAGGAATAGCCACCAGGGTGGGGCAGAACTGCCCCAGCAAGCCAGACAAATCTGTTTGTGGGGATTGGTCATTAAGGATTGACATATTAAAAATGTATAAGGGGAAAATATTCAACATTCAGCTTATAACTAGTAAACAGGACACCATATTTTCAGGTGTAGCCTGTTTGTGGCAGCAATTATGTGGCCTTATAAAAGACAAAATTAGGAAGTTTACAAATTTCTATATAATATTTAAAATTCTATTTATAACATTTCCTTGAAAGCAGATATGCATACTCTACAAAAATAAAGAACAGCCCCAGCTATGGGACCCATTTTAATTATTTGCATGAATCACAGACATTTCATAAAATCATAGTACTCTTGTTATGATAAAAATATAAAACTCTTTTAATGTCTGCTCCACTTAATTTGCATAGTTAATTGACAGCTCGTTAGAAATGATGAAAGCATAATTAGGAAAACAAGTCTAGAAGAAAAGACAAAGTCTCTACTGGTGAATTATTGCTAATTGTATATTTTGTTTCATATTGTGGACTTATTATGGACATTAATTAGGTTATTTTTCTACTAAGATCCCCACTATAAGAAATCAGAAAATGAGAGGGAAATGTATATAAGGGAAATGTTAAGCAGTGTATTCATGGCCAGGCAAAAAGTCAAAAAGACTCAAGTTCAATTTATCATCATGTAGTCAAATCTAGAATATAATAATGCTGTAAAATTTAGCCCAAAAGCCAGAATTCCAGTTCAATAATAATTTGCATTAAATTTTACTGTAAAGATTAAATATGTCTCTTAACTTTTTCCACAAACTTTCCTTTGAAGCCTTCTAAGATATCATTGTTAACATAAAAACTATGCCATATATTAAATTCATTTATTTATGTATTCATTCATTTAATTTATATTTATTAAGTTTATATGACTCAAAATCTAGAACCAAGTAAAAATAAAAATGTAAGATTTCCAAATTCAAGACTGTCCCACTAATATATAAAGAACTTCTAAAATGACAGAGATGATCACCCGCCAGACAGAAAAATGGGCAATATATGAACAAATAGTTCACAGGAGAATAAATACATTTGCCATTGAGAAACAGGGGTGCTGTGGTTTTTTCTTGCTAATATGAGGAAAAATATAAGTTAAAATTCCATTGAGAAAGAAGTGTCACATCTGGTAGAGAGTGGTGAAATTGCTCCTAGTGGATTTGTTGTCCTACAAATAACTATGGACACTCTTAAAACAAAAAATGGCAACTAATTAAAGGCATTTAGTACTGACTAAAACCAGGCAGAAACTGGAGGAGCCCCTAATCTTAGACAGAAGTGTGTCTATTTTGATAACTTATAGACTGAAATAACTTGTTCCTCTTTGGGGCACTAAGGACACCTGGAACTTGAAGAAAAACTTTTAAGTTTTTCTGGTTTTGAACACTAGAGGTCAGAGTTCTAGGCAACCACAACAACCACAACATGTGGGACATGTGGAGAAATATTGCAGAAATGAGAAAGCCAGAGAAAACGCTCTGAATTCTGCATACAATTATCTACCCAAAGCCCTCACTGACTCTTGAACCGTAGTAGTGATACTAGTTTGAGTTCAACCAAATGAACTGCCTGATTGAGAAGGAAAAATAAAACAAAACAAAATTAATACTGTTGAGAGGAACATAACAATTATTCTAAAATATATTGTTCACAAAATCTATGATACATTTGTATATTATCCAAATAAATAGATATATGAATAAAAGAGGAGAATGTGATCCATACATAAGAAAAAGTACAAGAACAAAAATCAACCCTGAAATGGCAGGTGATGAAATTTGGACACAATAATAGTAAAGCAGCTTTTATAATCATGCCAAGAATAATAAAAATATGAACAATGAAGAAGCCAGTAAGAAATCTTAGTAGAAAAATGGAAACTACAAAGACCCAAATGGAATTTTTAGAAATGAAAAATACAATGTTTGAAATAAAAAAAGGAAAAGAAAAACATACAGTCTTTTCATGGAGTTACCAATGAATTGAAAACTGAAGGAGAAAGAATCAGGGAACTTGAAGACAGACTGATACAAATTATTCAATTTGAAGAACTGTGGGCAAATATGTGTGTATGTGTGTGTACATACACATGTGCGTGTGCACAAATGTATCTGTGTGTGTCTGTGTCAGTGTCTCAGTGATGTGTGAAACAATATAAAAAATCTAACATACTTATAATTAAACTTCCAGAAGTGAAAGAGATAAGTATTGGTCAGAAAAATTTTTCTAACCACTTCAGTATGGCGCTCACCAGCCGGGAAATCTTGCCCACAGCCGGCACTCACAGTCCGGAGGATAGTTTGTGCTGTGCATTGACGATGAATCCATTTTGCTCTTGTGTGATGAGGAAAGCTTTAAAGCACTGAAAGCTTGTTTTACTTTACAGGCAGCTTTACTTGTAATGTAAACATATATATATATATATGTTTTCATTACGTTATTTTTAAATGTTCACAACTTTATTTTGATAAATGAAAAATTAGAAAAAATTAGAAAAGTCATATCACGGCTGTCAGCTAAAGTCGACGCTCAGCTATGTGCCTTCATATCACGGCTGTTGGCTAAAATTGCTGTGAGTGTTCATCTGTGAGTATCAACTATAGTCGATGCTGGTACTGAAGTGGTTAAGAACTAATGCTTCCAAACATCCTCAAATTTGCAATGGAATGATCTCTACTGGGACACAAATAAAAATAAATAAATAAATAAATATAAAAAAAAAATAAAAAAAACAAACATCCTCAAATTACTAAAACATATAACTTTATGGATTCAAGAACTTTAGTGAAACTTAAAGAAAGTAAATCAAAAGCTAAGAATAATATGTTCATCTTGTTAGAAATCAAAGTTAAAATTTGACAGGATCCAGAGAAGAGCAAAGTATTTAATATAAGAAAATGGTGATACAAATTGCTGCAAATTTCTCAACAGAAAGAACAGAGGACAGAACAGAATAGAACCGCAAGTTTAGAATGATCAAAAAAAAAAATCTTCTCAATAAAAAATGTTTTGTTTATATTCTTTAATAATAAAGGCAAAATAAAGCCATTTATTTGAGAATCGTGGCTCAATGGGTATAATGTTTCAGTTAAGCAAGATAAAGAAGTTTCATTTATGCAAAACAAATCTAGAGATTTTCTGTATAACACAATACCTATAATCAATAATACAGTATTGTGCACTTTATTAAGAAGATAAATATCATGGCATATACCCTTATCACAGACACACATAGAAACAAACACACACCAAACACAAGGACATGTTGTGGGTTGATGGATATATTTACTACGTGGATTGTGGTTATGGTTATCACAGGTGTATGCATATGTTCAAACTCCCAAAAATGTATATATTAAATATTTGCCTTTTTTGTATATCAATAAAGCTTAAAAAGAGAATGTCAAATTTAAAAAATTAATTTATTATTCAACAATCACACCATACAAAAACCTCTAGGCCTGTGGTGTGTCAGTAGTGAATACTTTCAAATATAAAAATTAAAAAGAAAATAACATTTTTCAAATTCTTGGAAATTAATAAAGAATAGAACACTTGGCGTCTTGTTTTATGAGACAATCATAAGCCTTACACCAAAACTTGACAAAGAAATAATATGCACACATACACACAAATAAGTTATAGACAAATATTCTTCACAAATATATATGAGAAAAGATTTAACAAGATATTAATTAGCAAATTAAATCTTGAAATTTATACTCACTATTAAATATTTTTGAAAAGATTTTCCTTACTCAGGTAATTGGCAATTAAAGAGAAAACATCACATATCTATGCAGCTTTCTTTATATCAGCTGTGCATCAGTGAAACAATCCAGGTTAATAAGGGTTAGTTCTTTATGTAATAATTATAGATAATAAAAATAAAAAGAAGTATAGAGTTGGAAAAATCACCTTATTGCCATGTGGCCTAACAGGCAACAAATATCAATAGATGAATCTATTGGATGAAATATTCATTAAGCACACCTCCCCCCACACACACACACATACACGCACAATGGAAAAGAGAGAGAGAGAACTTCTCAATGAAGTCATCTGCCTCATCTGTCAGTAACATCCTGAAATTCTGAGGCTACTAATTAATTTTAATTCAAATAAAAGTTTAATATCAAAAGATTTTTAACTGATGATATTTGTGTATAGAACAACATATAAAATATTCTTGCCAAAAAAGTTTAATTGGAATCAAATTAACAATTTAATGCTCATTTTATTTTTCACAAGAAAAACAAAGCACAGACCACCAAGTTAAGTATCACTTTAAAGCAGCAAATATACCAACGTGTAATATGGAACAGTACACAGGACAAAATTCAGGTTTTTAAAAAAACAATTCAATGATAAAGAATAAATATATATAAGAATTTGTGAAAGAGGTTTTTATTTTAAGAGACTTTATTTTAGAAAAATATAATATGTGAGACCTGTTTGGAGTCTAATTGTGTAAAAAGACAAATTCTAGACTATTTAGAAAATTTGAATACAGCTTAGGTACTAGTAGCAAATAATCATTGTTAACGTCTTAGATGTTGTATAAGAAAAAGTTCAGAAATTTTGGAGATTTGTGCCAAAATATGGATGTATACAATTATATATTTTTCTTTATAATAAAATAACATATAAAATAAGATAGAAGATTGAAGCAGCAAATATTAAAAATTTTTCATAAATTCTGGGGATGGTTGATAATTATGCAGAGATAAATTAATATACTCCTCTTTACTTTTGTGAATGCTTAAAACTACTTACAATTAAAAATATATCAACACACACACATTATCTCTCTCTTCTGAATTTTATAGAGACTGCACACATATGCTACATCCAAATTAATTTGACATTGATTTTCACATATTTAAGAAGTTCTCAATTTTAAGCTTTTCAACTAACAATAATCAGGCAAAATTTATTATAAAGAGTTTTAAAATTCTTCATGTTGTGTATTTTAGATTTTCTTTTTTTATTTCAGCATATTATAGAGGTACAAATGTTTAATGAGTGTCATGTGCACCATCTGAGGGATGGACACACTTGAAGCTCTGACTTCAGGGAGAGAAGGGGGGAAAGGCAACAAACATAGCTTTTCTCTTTTTGTTAAATTGGGGAATATTTGTTTTTATGCAAAGTTTTTATTAATTTAGAACTGTAAGATGAATGCAATTTGAAAAATGGGAGTATTAGCAAGAGGACTTATATGGGTAGCAACTCCCCAAAATGTCAGTTTTTTTCATGTGTTAAATGGGGAACTTCTAAGAAGAATCAATGAGATAATGTAATTAAAATCCTTTCCTACACCATTAATTTAATCATACAAGTGATTGTGTCTCCACCCCCCAATTAAAAACCCCTTACTTGAAAGTCATTCAATGAATGTGTATCTTCTTCTATGTTTCACTGACATTGCTGTTTACCCACTTCCTAGTCATTCAACTTCATTTTCAGAAGTATTTAGAAGACAGCTCATAGATCCTGATACCACCACGTATTTTGTCATCTTTTTATCATTGCCCGTGTGTATAACAAATCCAACAACATAATTCTATTTCCTTGAATGTTTTGCCACAATGGACTTAAGATCCATTCGACTTCAATTTCTCCCTCTGTGATATCACCTTACATATTCTTGTGAGAACTTCCCTACATCTAGGATTATAGGGATCAAACTCTGTATAGAACATTCTGCACTTTCTAGACTATCTTTTGATTACTATCATTGCATCTAGTTTTATTTTATTCTACTTCACTGAGATATTAGATTGCTTCACCTTTTTGCTTTTGGCCAACTCTTTGAAGCCTCTCTCCTTGACTCCTGCCATTGTCTTTCTTTTCCACAAGCTTTGACACTATTGTCCATCAAACCACACACTCTCTGGTTAGTATGCTCAACTTCTGAGCTCCATTCTTATTGTTAGTGCCATCTTGAATAATCCTAACACTGACTAAATCCACTATATGAATAAACTTTACCTTTACCTTAATTAAGCTTTGGAGCAGTTCTTAGAAAAATTACAAAGGAACAAAGACTTATTCCATAATACACATAAGCTCTTCTGTGTTGAGACTCTTTCATTTGGAAGTGACAGAAAGCCAGCCAAGACTAGTTTCAGAAACAAGAAGAAAATTTATTGTGTAATGGAAACAACATTCTTGTTGCAAGAGGCAACAAGAATGATTTGGTTAGTTGCTTAAACACTATTTTCAGAAACCTGTCTCTGATCATCTCGCAGGTGTTCTCTCTTAGGCTTTATTTCTGGGCTCTCCTGATCTTTGTTGTTCATGACTTCAAATGAGAGGATTTCTGTCTCTTTATCTTGATCTTATTAATATAAATAGAAACAATGATAAAACCAAACACATTGGATAATAGTGTCATGTGATTGCTTTAAAAAGTAGTATAAAGGATCTGTCCCAAAGCAAAGAGGCTCTGTAACAAAATAAGAAAAGAGGAATTCAGACAGGGAAGAAAACAACAAAGGTTTACTGTGCTTTACCTTTAGGCTTCCCAAATTGAACAAGAAATTTATTCTGGTGATAGTTATTAAATTTAAACCCATGGGTATTGAACTTTCAGCAACTAACTTAGCCTCTCTTCACATTCACACAATTTTTAGATCAATTCTAATGATACTGACCTCCAATCATGTCAACAATATTGGGCATGTTCTCAACATGGAACTACATTTTAGGCTCAACATTCAGAGGAAGGTATAGAAATATAGGGAATATCATCCTTGAAGAATTAAAATTTCAAAGACCTAAGCTTGAAAGAGAGGTTGTGTTCATTAATATAAATAGTTTCTGGCTTATTAATATTAATTTTGAAAAAAAGAGGTTTGTTATTTGAAAACAGAAAAAGGTAACACATCTTAACTCAGCTGTTTTGTCTCTGCTTCCTTTTAAGCCCCCTTTCAGATGTATCATTTGGACAAGCAGGTCTGTTTATTTTAGGACCTTAAACAAGAATATTAGAATAAAAGATACCAGCAAAATTAGTGTGCAATTAAATTGTGAAATTTTTCAGTCAAGTCATTATACTAGCATTATTAAGAATGTGACCTGGTTCACAAAATACAAGTGACAATACACTATGTATAGGTTTATAGCACAAAACAAACAAGCAAAAGCAATATTCCAAATTATTAAAGATTGAGAAATTATCTTCCCTATAATTGACCAGTGTTGTTGCAAGAACTCATTATTACCACTAGGGCTGAAGCATCCAGGGGAGGAAATATCATTCGCAGAGCCCAGGGAGTGCTGGAGCCATGGAGGGATGACTGCCCCATTGCCTATCGGAGTAATATTTGCAAAAAGACACAGTAATTGTCAGAGAATGTGTGCCAAATCAGGATGTAGCATAAAAGGAATACTCCACCTCTGATGTCTTGATGAAGTCTTCCTGTGACTGAACTCTACAAGAAACCAAAGGAAAAACAACTCAAAATGAAGCAAATTTGGAGTTATAGAATACATATTTCTTCTCATGATTTTGATATAATTAGATTCGGTCATGCTAAGATTACTGGTCTTTAGTGTGAATAATCTCAGAAAAATATAGGTTTTTTTTCTCTTTTTCCTCCATCTCTACCACCCTTTCTATTAATCCCATAGAATCATATAAACAAAATAATCCTTTTTCCAGTAAATTACTTACTTACACTAAGTTTAGAGTGCAAGGGGAAAGCTACTACTTTCTTTACTGCTCTATTCCCAGTTTATAAAGGCACATATGATAGGATTAATAAATATTTGTATAGCAGGAAAGAATGGATCAGCATTTTTACATATAAAACTTAAAGCCATTATTGGAATTACACGATTAAAAATGATTTTAAAAGAATTATTGCCAAGCTAGTTAAAATACTTTGGGTATCTTTTCTTTTAATTTTGAAAATAAATTCAAGTAATCATTTGCAAACTATATATAACAACATACAAGTAAATTTGCAAGTTAAGAAATCTGATTCTCTTGTCTGTATTTTAAATAAAGAATGAAAAATATGCTTCTAGCTAATAACTAATAAAATTTAAAAAGCTACTTCAGATCTTCAGATCAAATTACTTCCAGATAGAAGAGAGAGATAAATAGCGAGTCTAAAACTCACAACTGAATGTATAGAAATGTGCATAGATATTTTTAAACTAACTGACACCATGTCAAAGTCTAAGAAAGAACAACAACAACAACAACAAAAAAAAACAATGCACAAATATAGAACTCAATTTTATAAAGTCCTTTTTTTTTTTTTGCTCCTTATCCTTTGTTTATTGTGCCTAAACATTTTAAAAATATGTTGATATGTTGGAACTTTGCAGAAACATGGAATCTATTTGACCAGTTAAAATAACACTAAAGGCTATAATAAATTATACTCAAATCTCAGTGCATTATTTTAACTTTTAAAAGATCTATATCTCATCTAGGTGAAGTTTGATGTGAATATGTTTGGTTGGGTATATCTCTTCTACAGCATTCTTCTAGGTGATAATGTTGGTGATCAAGGGCCCTTCCATCAGGTGGCTTTGCTATCTCAAGAGTCCTTTTTATCCATCCGTGTGGACATGATTGAGGAGGGAGACTGTGGATAATCTTGTAAAACAATTCATGAAATAGACCTGGAAGTGGCAAATATCTTCCATTATATTTAATGGCCAGAATGGAATCCATTAAAATAAAAGAGGGATAGAAGCTATATTTTGTTTTGTGTAACTAGGTGGAGAAAATGATTTAATAATCACAATGATCTATCCTTAAAAGTAATGCAGTTTAATAAATATCCAATAATACTACTAATGTCTTCTATAGGGTTTTCTGTAATTATACAGCCATTTTATACTTACATATCTTTTTACAGACATTTATTTCAAAAACCTCTCAACTCATCCATATAGAAGCATGTATTTAAAAGACTGTTCTGTGTGTAAAATCAATATAGGTTTTATTCTAATTGTGATCAGAAACTAGCTATCATGTTCCCTCGACCATTTTGTGAATACTTATAAAAGGAGACACATGTTATACAAAGAATATTACCCAGAACACTCTGTTTTAGTTCTGCTCACATATTTTACTTAGTCTAAATTTACCAACTAATTGCTCTCTAATAATAACTCATTCTATTTTGCTATACTGTTCAAGGGTTGATTTCAGCTTAAATTGCTAAATCACTTTCCCTAAGAATTTGGGTAAAATTAGTTTAGATTTCTTGTAGCTGTTTTTCTTTAAAGATTTAAAACTACCATTTATCAAATAAGTATTCTTTTTCTCAGTGCATGTTTTTGTATGCTTTGTCAAAGATTAGATGGTTATATGAGGATGGATTTAAATCTGGGGTCTTGGTTCTGTTCCGTTTGTCTATGTCTCTGTTTTTGTGCCAGTGCATTACTGTTTTAGTCACTATATCCTTGTAGTATAGCTTGAAGTCTGGTAAATTGATGCCTCCCAATTTGTTCTTTTTGCTTAAGATTCTTTTTGCTATATGGGATCTTCTGTGGTTCCTAGGAAGCATAGAATTATTTTTTTTGTGGATATGTGAAAAATAATTTTGGAATTTTAATAGGAATTGCATTGAATCTGTAGATCCCTTTGGGTAGTATAGACATTTTAACAATGTTGATTCTGCTAACTCATGAGCATGGTATGGTTGTCCACCTGTTTACATCCTCTGCTATTTCCTTCTTCAGTGTTTCATAGTTTTTCCAGTAGAAGTCTTTCACCTCTTTAGTTAAATATATTTCTGGGTATTTTATCATCTTTGTTGCTATTGTGAAGGGTATTGAGTCTGATTTGGTTCTCAGTTTGACTGTTGTTGGCATATAGGAAGTTACTGATCTGTGTATATTGATTTTGTAACCTGAGAATTTGCTGAATTTGTTTGTCAATTCACATAGTTTCATGGAACAATCTTTGGGGTTTCTAGACATAAGATCATATCATAATCAAAGAGTGATAGTTTGACCTCTTCTGCCCCAATTTGAATACCCTTGATTTTCTTCTCTTGTCTGATTGCTCTGGCTAGGACTTCTAGCATTACATTGAATAGAAGTGGCAGTAGAGGACAACCATGTCTGATTCCAGTTCTAAGAGGAAATGCTGTCAGTTTTTCTCTGTTCAGATGATGTTGGCTGTGGGTTTGTCATATATGGCTTTTATTATTTTTAGATAAGTCCTGTCCATGCCCATGTTGTCAAGCATCCTTATCATAAAATAGTGCTGAATTTTGTTGAATACTTTTTCTGCATCTATTGTGATGATCATATGATCTTTGTTTTTATTTATATTTATGTGGTGAATTACATTTATAGATTCACATATGTTAAACCATCGCTGCGTCTCTGGGATCCACACCTTTCTCACTGATCACAAAAATCAACTAGTGGTGGATAATAGACTTAAACCTAAGGAATGAAACTTTAAGAATTCTAGAAGAAAATGTTAGAAAACTCTTATAGACTTTGGCCTAGGGAAAGAATTTATAAAGACCCCAAAGGCAATCACAGCAACAACAGAAATAAATAAACAGGATCTTATCAGATTAAAAAGCCTCTGCACAGCCAAGAAAACTATCCTTAGAGTGAATAGACACTCTAAAGAATGGAAGAAACTGTTTTCATGCTATACATCTGATAAAAGGGCTAATAACTAGAATCTATATAGTAATCAGGAAAATTGGCAAGACAAAATCAAACAACTCCATTTAAAATTGGGCACAAAACATGAACAGAAACTTTTCAAAAGTAGACAAGTGGCCAACAAACATACGACAAAATGCTCAACATCTCTTATCATCAAGGAAATTCAAATCAAAACCACAATGAGATATCGCTTAACTACAGTGAGAATATATTTTATCAGAAAGTCCCAAAACAATAAATGTTGGTGTGGATGCAGAGAGATAGGAACACTCCTACACTGCTGGTGGGACTGTAAACTAGTACAACCTCTATGGAAAGTAATATGAAGATACCTCAAAGAACTAAAAGAAGAACTACCATTTGATCCAGCAATCCCATTTTTGGGCATCTACCCAAAGGACAAAAGACATTCTATAAAAAAAGACATCTGCACTAGAATGTTTATAGCAGCACAATTCACAATTGCAAAGATGTGGAAACAACCCAGTGTCTCTCAATACATGAGCAGATCAATAAAATGTGGTATATGTATACCATGGAGTTCTACTGAGCCGCAAATATCAATAGTGGTCTAGCACCTCTTGTATTATCCTGGATAGAGCTGGAGCCCATTCTATTAAGTGAAGTATCATAAGAATGGATAAGGAAGCACCATATGTACTCACCATCAAATTGGTATTAACTGATCAACACTTATGTGCACATTTAGTAGTAATATCCACAGTCAGGAAGGTGGAGAGGGGGAAGGAGGAGATGGTTATATTCACACATAATGGTTATGGTGCATAATGTGTGGGGGATGGATATGATTGAAGATCTGACTTAGGATGGATAAAGTCAATATATGTCACGTAAATATTTGTAGGCCTGTAATATGTTGAAATAAAAAACAAAACAAAACAAAAAAATTAAAAGCAGCATGGTAGCTTAGTGTATATGTATCTCCAAAACTGCCAAATATCAACTTTTTTTTGATGTTTAAACAGTTGAATAATTGTGTTAAAGCATGGCATTGAATCAAGAGGAAAATTTCCATTATATCTAAATGATTCCATTTTCCTGTCTGATTGCTGTAGCCAGAACTTCCAGCACTATGTTGAATAGAAGTGGAGATAGTGGGCAGCCTTGTCTGGTTCCAGTTCTAAGTGGGAATGCTTTCAATTTTTTCCCATTCAGTTGGCTATGGGTCTATCATATATGGCTTGTATCATTTTTAGGTATGTCCCTTCTATCCCTATTTTATTAAGTGTTCGTATCATAAAAGGGTGTTGAATTTTGTCAAAAGCTTTTTCTGCATCTATTGAAAGAATCATGTGGTCTTTGTTTTTGCTTCTATTTATGTGGTGAATTGCATTTATAGATTTACGTATGTTGAACTATCCCTGCATCCCTGGGATGAAGCCCACTTGGTCGTGATGGATTATTTTTTTGATAAGCGTCTGGATTCGGTTAGCTAAGATTTTGTTGAAAATTTTTGCATCTATATTCATTAGGGATATTGGTCTGTAGTTTTGTTTTTTTGTTGCATCCTTTCCTGGTTTTGGTATCAGAGTAATATTCGCTTCATAAAAGGTGTTGGGGTTGAAGTTATTGGCAAGTTAAGTTTTCATAGCTATTTGTTACCATCTATGTTAGTTTTCACTACTATTTACCACCTTGTAGATAATCACATATTAATGTTGTAATGAACTTTGGGTACATGGTACCACAGCCCTCTCAATCCATAGGAAAGGAAAGAATACCTGCAAAGTTAGACTGAGCCAGGCTTGGAATATATATCTTCACAACTCTAGGTTAGAGCTAATCTAGGCATTGCTGGAAATCCAGACACTGAAATCACAAAAAAGTGGTGGTAACAAAATGATGATGATATAAATATCTTTCTACAGGTGCACACTCTGCTCTACTCACAGGGCATCTTGAAATTCTCTAGATTGCCATACTTATTTGCATCCATTTGCTTTAGTAGATTCCCTCTCTACTATAGGAGAGCAAACGCTATTTATATTCTGAGTTTTACAACAGGCCTTGGCTCTTTCTTGAACCCAGTGGTAGTCTGCATTGTGTTCTTGCTGCTTTCTGGGACCTCAAATATTCTGATGCTCTCTCTCTTTCTCTCTCTCCTCCTTACCATCCCACTGGAATGATACTGCACACATAGGTTTGGTCCTACATTTTTTCAGCTTATATCATAAATTTCACCCCAAGATATCGTAGATGGTAGCATAATGTATCAAATAAAAGGTAAAGATTATGAAATAGAAATTTCTGGGTTTGAATTCTGACTAAAATGTTTATTGACTGGTTAGTTATTACATTGGTTTTAAGACATCCCAGAGTTCAGTTCCTTAATGTAAAGCAGAGCAAATAATATCCAGCTCTCATGTTTATGGAGAGAATTTTATGAGATAATCCATCTAAAGCAGGGTTGCCAGATTTAGCAAATAAAACTACAGCATGTCCAGTTAAATTTGAATTTCAGATACACAACAAATATGTTTTTAAGTTTAAGTCATGCATTAGTCTCTCAGGTTTGCCATAATACATTGCTGAATACTGGGTGGCTTAACAAAACAGAAACTTATTCTCTTATAGTTCAGGAGGCTAGAAGTCCAAAATCAAGGTGTTGGCAGGTTTGATTACTTCTGAGTCTGATGGAGAATCCACTCCATGCCTCTCTCTTAGTATTTGGTGATTGCCAGCAATCCTTGGTTGTAGCTGCTTTGCTCCAAACTGTCTCCATCTTCACCATCTTCACACCACTTGTGTGTGTGTGTGTCCGTCCTTTTCTCTTTTTATAAGGACATTTGCCATTAGATTTAGGGTCTCTCTAAGATGACCACATCTTGAGAAGTGTTATTACATTTGCAAAAACTTTTATGAAAAGATTACTTTCACAAGTTCCATGGGTACCTTGGACATATCTTGTTCAGGGCCATTCTTTAATCACTGCAGGTATGTATTGAATGTTGCATAGTGTGTGTGTGTGTGTGTGTGTGTGTGTGTGTGTGTGTGTGTGTAGGTATATACTAAAACTTATTTGCTGCTTGTCTGAAATTCAAGAATTTCAGAATCCCTCTGTTTTCTTTGATAACTCAAACCTAATGTTCTGAACTCGATGCCCGACATATAGCAATAGCTAGCACGAATGAATAAATAGTGTTTTTTAAAATAATTCTATAGAATTTGTTTTAATAGCTACATAGTATTTACAATTATTAACTAAAATTTAATATTTTGGAATTTTCATGTTAATGTTTTAGAAAACAGATAAATTTAACTTTGGGTCATTCATTATTCACATAATAATATTCATATGATAATAAGTACATACACATTCTGTGTTGCAACTTCAATTGCTAAGCATGAAATATCTTGCTTTAGTATGTTTAGAAAGACTTCACCTTTGAATTTCTTATACTTTACTGAGGAAACATGCAAATATCTGTATTTAAAATACCCACTATTCTGTTTAATCTACCATTTACCCCTACCTCAATGTAACAAATAAATGAAACTGATAGGACAAATAATGAGGGAAATAAACTAAAATTTAGGAATAAACTAAGCCATTATGTCCTTTTATGATTACTTTCTGAAGTGAATATATTGTTATTATTAAAAAGAAAATAAAAAAAAAAACATGAAAAAGAGAGAGAGAGAAAGGAGAAGGGAGAGAGGGGAGGAGATTTGATCTTAATCCTCCAGGTATTTTCCACGAATCTTAGAAGTGTTTCTATCTTCTCTCAGGTTTTCTCTCTGTAAGGGTTTTTGCTGAAAGGTGACTGGGACATACTCTACAAAGCAGTTTTTATTTAACTACCTTATCTCACAGTCACTGGCCTGTTTCTGATCAAGAACGTTAATTCATATTATCGTATGTACAATTAACTAAACCTTGTAACATTCTTCCTCATATCTTATTAAAATTGTCGAGTAATTTATTATGTTTTCCCTGACTGACAAACTGGTGATGCCTTTTTTGTTTTGTTCTCTGTAGCCTTTTTATAGACTCATTATTCAGATGCCAAACTATCACCGGGGTTCTCTTGTACAATTGAAGATTTAATTTAAAACATCTCTGTATAGAAAGTTCATGCTTTATGTCAAAACATTAAAAAGAACAAGATGCCAGTGAGGGAGAAAGAAGTTCAGATGGGGTGAAACCGATAGATTTATACAAAACAATTCATTATATTTTTAATAGCATGACCAAGAAATGAAAACTGAATTCATAGAAATAAAAAATCAGATTCTTCTGTAATTTAGATAATTTGAATCTTAGAATGCCTTAATCCCAAATATAATTTTTAAAAAGTCCCCTGGTGTATGTTTGTGTGTGTGTGTGTATGCACTAGGATGTTTTATGTGTGTATATATGTATATAATACATATTTAATATATAATACATATTTAATGTATACTTTAATATATAATATATATTTAATTATATGTAATTTAAAGATATTTTATAGAAATTGCTTTTCAAAGGGAAAAGAAATAAAGGGAATAAAAATTCATTGGGCATCTATTAGGATTTAGGGACTTTGAAGAAATCTTATTTCATTAAATCTTTATAGTTCTGTGATGCTGAGAGCATTTGGCTTCATTTTTACAGATGAGGATACTGAGGTTCAGAGACTTTAAATGGGCTTACCAGGTTCATGCAGGTAGATTTTTTTCAAATATTTACAATTCTGTTTAACTAATTCACCACCTCCCACCTCACTATAAAATATAATTTAAACTCATACATACCCAGGTCTCACCAAAAAGCTCAGTTTGTTTTTTTTTTTTCCCACACATTGAGAGTAAAGAGATGCTAAATATGCAAACCTTAGGCATTTTTAAAAATATTCTCTTTGCATTCAGCAAAACAAAACAATAATGTCATGCAAAATTTAATAAAATATCCTAATCATTTCACAAAAATGAAATCAGGCAATATTTCTCTTTGCATGCCTAGCTTATGTCACTTAATATAATGTCTATGTTTATCCATGTTTCCTTATCCATTCATCCACTGATGGACATTTAAGTTCATTCCATATCTTGGCTATTGTAGATATGCCATAATAAACATAGGAGAACAAACATCTCTTCAAAATACTAATTTCATTGTTTTTGGTTATATATCCAGTGGTGGGATTGCTGGGTTATATAACAGTTAATTTTTTAATTTTTTAAAGAACCTCCATACTGTTTTCCATAATGGCTGTACTAATTTACAATTTGCATTCCCACGGGCACTATGTTGGTTTCCTTTGCTCCATATTCTTGCCAACATTTGTTATCTTTTCATTTATTTTTTGCTTTTTTTCATTTTTGTTCTTTGAAAATATTAAGGGGATACAAATGTTTTTGTTAGGTGGATACCCTGTATAATGCTAA
Organism: Mirza zaza; assembly: GCA_008750895.1. Classification (NCBI taxonomy): domain Eukaryota; kingdom Metazoa; phylum Chordata; class Mammalia; order Primates; family Cheirogaleidae; genus Mirza; species Mirza zaza. Next base: position 62,601 of record VSMD01108950.1, read on the forward strand.
AGTCAGGGCTTTCAGTGTGCTGTCTCCTGGACAGTGTTCATTGTACATGATAGGTAAAATTTTATCCCTCACCCTCCTCCGTAATCATTCTAATTGGAGAGAGGTGATATTTCATTGTAGTTTTGATTTGCATTTTCCTGATGATTAGTGATGTTAAGCAATTTTCATATATCTGTTGGTCATTTGTATATCAGTTCTTGAGAAATATCTATTCAGATATTTTGTCCATTTTTAACTAGGTTATTTGATTTTTTTTGTTACTGAGTTGAGTTCCTTATATACTTTGAATATTTGCTCCTTATCAGATGCATAGTTTACAAATGTATTCTCCAATTCTGTAGGTTGTCTCTTTGCTCTGTTAATTGTGTCCTTTGCTGTGTAGAAGCTTTTTAGTTTGATACATTCTCATTTTTTCTGTATATATTTTTTTGTTGCCCATGCATTGGAGGTTTTATTAAAAACAAAGAAAAGAAAAACCCTTGACTAAATCAATCCCTTGAAGCTTTTGACTATGTTTTCTTTTGATATTTTTGTAGTTTTGAGTCTTATATTTAAACCTGTAATTCATTTTGAGCTATTTACTTTATATGGTGGGAGATGAGGGTCTGGCTTTATTCTTCTGCACATGGATATCCAGTTTTCCCATCACTATTTATAGAATGGCTGTCCTTTTTCCATTGTTTATACTTGGCACCTTTATTGAAATTTAGCTGGCTATAGACATGTGGGTTTACTTCCATGTTTTCTATTCTGTTCCATTGGTCTATGTGTTTTTTTACATTGTTTTGATTACTATAGCTTTGTAGTATGTTTTGAACTCAGGTAGTATGATGCCCACAGCTTTGTTATTTTTGTTCAAGATTACTTTGGGTATTTTGGGTCTTTTGTGCTTCAATACAAATTATATAATTGTTTTTTTTCCTATTTATATAAATAATACAATTTTGAGCTACACTAAAGCTGTAGATCACTTTGTATAGTATGGACATTTTAGCAGTATTAATTCTTCCAATTCATGTACATGGGATATATTTCCATTTTTGTGTGTGTGTTCTTCAATTTTTTTCATCAATGTTTTATAGTTATCACTGTAGAGATCTCTCACCTCCTTTGTTAAATTATTTCCAAGATTTATTTTTGTAGCTATTATAAAAAAGATTGCTTTCTCAATTTGTTTCAGATAATTTGTTATTGTCATATAGAAACACTACTGAGTTTTGTATGTTCATTTTGCACCCTGAAACTTTACTGAATTTAGTTTTAATAGCTTTTTGGTGGAGTCATTGGGGTTTTCTATATGTAAGCTCATGTTATCTGTAAGCAGGGACAATTTGACTTCCTCCTTTCCAACTTGGATTCCCTTTATTTGATATTTCTTGTGCTTGATCACTCTGGCTAAGACTTACAGCACTATGTTGAATAAATGTGGGGAAGTCGTTAGCCTTGTCTTATTTCATATCTCAGAGAGAAAGCTTTCAGCTTCTCTCCATTCAGTATGATGTTAGCTGTGGGTCTGTGGTTACCAGAGGATGTGGAGTGGAGAAGAAAAGGAGGGATGGTGAGAGATTAATTAATGGACCAAAGCTACCATTAAATGAAAGAAATAAGTTCTGATGGTCTATTGTCTACTAGGATGACTAGAGTTAAAAAAAAAGTATTATATATTTCAAAATACCTAGAAGAGAGTTTTTTAAGGTTTTCATCATAAAGAAATAAGTGATTGAGGTGATGTATAAGCTAATTATTCTAATTTGATCATTACACAATTTATACATGCATCAAAACATTGCATTGCACTGAATAAATATATACCATTAAGGAAAGAAACCTTAGTCATTCTAATGAGAGAATTTCATTTTTCACACATTCTTCAAAGTCCACCCAATGCTATCTCTTTTTGGGGACTGTCTCCTAAACTCTCCTATCCCAATTGTTCAATACCTGCACTAAGGTATATTGGCATCATGTGTATGGCTATCTCATGATTCTTACCCTACCATATTAGTTTACCTTGCTGTCCTCCATGAATAGATCTGCCATTCCTCTGGAGCTATGTCTGTGTATTATTTACTTTTGTTCCGCTAAACTTAGCTTAGTGCTTCCCAGGAAATACTGAATGGACCAAATGTATGGCTTCTTAAAATATTTACTTAATAAAACGTTCGTTGACAACAGAAATGTGCCTATACCACCACTGGCTTTATATTGTTATATAGAATCTCAGTTGAAGATGCATTGGCTAGATTTTAAGATCCTCTTAGTAATGGATACACAAGTTTAGACCTCTTTAGACCAGGTGAGTTTTCTCTACCTCCAGGTCACAAATGCTGTTTCTCACTTCAGGACACTCTTTTATCAATGGAAACAAAAAACATGGATCAGAAGTGAGATGATCTCACTGCCAATCCAAGCTTACTATTGCAAGAGCAACCCAAAATAAATGAATTTATAAATAAAATAAGTTTATACTTAATTTCAAACAATAGGCATTCAATCAACATTAAAAGCCCTGCTCCACAGTTTGATGAGTAAAAACACTTATATGGGTGAAATTGCCATCTTCAGGCATAGACTTCTTAACATTACTTTTAATGGTTTAAGTAGATGCTGAGGCAGATTGATGCTTATTGCTTTTCATATGATTGGCGGTATCAGTGTTGGCCCCTGTAAATAACAACAAATATGCTGTATGGATTTTACATACATTATCAATTTCATTGAGAAATACAAATGTTATACTTGATATTTTAAATTTTATCTTATTGCTGCAAAAGGATTTAAAGTGTTACAAAAATATAACAAATCCATAGTTAAAGATATAACAGGTGGCGAAAACACCATAGTAATATATTCAGACTATTCTCTATTCATGGTGGGCAACATTTTCTGTAAAGGGTCAAACATTTTAAGTTATTCAGGTGACACAATCTCTGTCACAATTACTAAACTCTGCCACAACAAGCAGTAGCCACAGACTATACAGATGTTTCTCAATTTACAATGGGGTTATGCTCTGATAAACTCACTGTAAGTGAAATTATTATAAGTCAAAATGCATTTCAAATGGCTAACCTACCAAACATCATAGCTTAACCTATGCTCAAACACATTAGCCTATATTTGGTTAAAAATCATCTAACATGAAGCCAATTTTATAATTAAATTCTGAATATCTCATGTAATTTATTGAATACTATATTGAAAATGATGAAAAGAATGGTTTTATAGGTATTCAAAGTGCAGTTTATACTGAATCTACCAAATGTATATTGCTTTTGCACCATCACAAAATCAAAAAATTGTAAGTTGAATCATTGTAACTTGAGGATTGTCCATACATAAAAAACAAAATATGGCTGTGTTCAAATAAAATTTTATTTATGAATACTGAAATGGGCTGTCATGTAATTATTTTGTGTCATAAAATATTCTTCTTTTGATTTTTTTAACCATTTAGAAAGAAAAAGGCCATTCTAGTTGTTTGTTTAGTTGTTTGATTTTTTAACCATTCTAGTTGTTTGTTTTTTTAATCATTTAGAAAGACAAAGGCCAACTAGTTGTTTTAGACTAGTTTGTTCAAGCTGCTCTAACAGAGCTTATAAACAAGAGAAACTCATTTCTCACAGTTCTGAAGGCTGTGAAGTCCAAGGAGAAGATATGGGCAGATTCCATGTTTGGTGAGGACCCGCTTGCTGGTTCATAGATGACCACCTATGTCCTCTAGGGTCCCTTATATACACTAACTCATTCATGAGGACTCTGACTCTGTGACTTTATCACCATGGAAAGGCAGTACCTCCAAACAGAGTACAGGGTATTAGGTTTCAACATATGGATTTTGAGGGGATGTGATTATTTAGTCTATGGTAAAGATTGTACCAAAATGTTCAGCAGGACAGACTTGCCCTGTGGGTGGTAATTTGTTGAACATTTCTCTGTGTACTCTCTGAAGCATATTTCTATTTTCCCAGCTGTACAGACCAAAGTACATCTGGATGGATAGTCACACTAATTAGAGGCCAAAGTTGACAGCATTGAGCAAGAAGGATTATGTGAGAAACCAATAATTTTGGGATCCTGGAATAATAAACTATGCAGGGTGTCAGAGAAGTGGACAGAAGGATACAAAAGTTTGGGGACATCAGGAAGCCTTAAAAGGATGTCTACATAAAGCACAGCATTCCCATGATAGGCAGGGTCAAGCAAAATGTTTCTCTCCCAAGATTTGTAGAGGGAATGTGGGAAAGTGAGAATTGGAGCAGGGGAGAGAAAATTGGGCCATCTGGACTATGTCCAGTGGTTGCTGCTGCTAAGAAAACATTTTATTTGACCTATTCTTGTTTTTCAGAAGTACCAAGGGGATTTCTGTCTCAGATACTGCTGCTCTCTGGCTAGTGGGCATATGCAGAAATCTATTTCTCTGGAAGATTTCCTAGTTCACTCCATGGGTTTTATTATTCTTTCTTTTGACCTGCAGTATAGAATTATCATAGCAGGTGGTTGTATTTGTTTACATCATGTCCATCTCACCAATGAGACTGAGCTCTTTAAAAATATGGCCATCCTTTTATTTACCTCTGTAACTGTAGGACTTGAAGTGATGCTTGAAATTGAGTTAAGGATTCCATACATAACTGTTGTGAAAATCTTAATTATAGCATAGATATGATTTTTATTCTGCCTTTGTCACTCAATAATTTATTATATACGCATTCAATTTTGCTTAATAGTCTTCATAATTATCATTTTCATGGCTACATAAAAGTCCATCAAGTTTGTATGTCATAATTTGCTACATTATTTTCACTTTGATATTGACATTATCTTCACAGTTTTACTATTTAATATTTAATTAGATGTTATTTTATCTTTTTGAATTTTGAAGGCTTGAAGCTATGATTTGGATTATTCATTTCTGTTAAAAAAAATTTATAATGGAATTTGACTACTTTTCCACAGCACATTTTTAGTGATCAAAGCAAGTTTAATATTATAAATAAAAACATGTATATTAATAAATGCTATGTAAGACAAGTATATAATGACATGCCAATATATAAGTGCTAGATATGAATATTTAAGTATATACTTGAATATAAGTTAGGCTTAGCATTTAAATTTAGGAAAAAGACTGTACATTTAAGTTGAAAAATTCTGAAGCAAGGGTATAGTCTGGAAGCAGTGGGCTACTAAGAAAAACCTAGCATCTGAGATAGGAAAGATTCAATAAGAATTGGTACATAGGCCCCAAATAATTATAACCTGGAAATCAAGGGGCCAGCTGAGACATATATAACTTACTCTTCCCTAATTCATTTAATCCTTCTTTAACTGAATTATGTTTAATTATTGATCAAATTTCAAAAGACATTACTAGTAATTTACTTTTTAAACAGTTTTTTAAAAGTATAATATACATATAAGAGGCCACAGAAATTATATTGAAAGTATACCATTGGATAAGTTTTGACATGTATATACACACTGGAAAACATTACCACAAGATTGTAAACAATTTCATCACAAGAATTTCCTTGTGTTTCTTTTTGTTCCATCACTACAACCTCTCCTTGCACCCCTGATAACCAGACATCCACCTATATGCTTTCTGTCCTTCACAATTTGTTTTTTCTGGAATACCTCAGTAAGGTATGCAGTAGGTAGTATATTTTGTCTGATTCACTAGCAGCTATGGTATAAGTATATATATATATTTTTTTTTCCTATGTCACTGATTTAATGAGTGTCAAATTCTTTATGTGGTACATGATAAGAAATATATTCAACATTCTTACATAAATTCTTATCCTAACTCATTGTCTTCCTATGCTCACACACTGTGAAGATGATCCCAGAGTAAAGGAAAAAAGCTCTAACTTATTTTTTATTTGACACAATACTTACCTCAAAACCTTGTGTCCAGTCCTATAAGGCATGTTTATTATATACAAACCAAATTTATATGGACTGAATTTATAGCAGCAAATAGGAATCCTACTCAACAGCTCATGAATTCTATTTAAGAAATGTTTCAATAAAGAATAATAAGTCCCACTGAGTGATTTTGATTTCCTACGAGCCTGGAAACACAAGCTTTTTTCAGTTGGCCCCAAAGTGTGTAGCAACATTCATTTATTCAGGTCATTACGCAAGGGATCCAGAATATTCTCATGCTAATTTTTTTCTTGTTATTAATTTTTTTTAAAAAAATCTACTGAAAATTATAACTCTTGAGATCCCAAAAATATGTGTACATGTCCACATTTCAGAAATATTAGCAAAAAGAAAATCAACGAGTTCAATGTCAAATTACAAGGGTTGAATGTATAGTTCTAACATTTCCTAGTGTGTGATCTCATTTGATTTTTTTGAATTCCAGTTCTTTCATTTGGTAAATATGGATACTAGGAATTGATTCACAGGGCTGTTGTAAAGATTCAGTAAAAATAGGTAACATGTATAAGAACCAAGTGAACTACACTGTATTTAGCCTTTGATGAATAATCGAGAGCATAATTAATTGAGAAGTTAGATGTCAGAACACTTAAATTTAAAAATACTGTGAAGGGATAAGGAAGCCAAGTGTAACATCAGACAGCATTTGAAGTTTGACTTCAGTAAGCTTCTCTCCTGTCATTTTGACCTGTCTTCTTTGGCAAGTCTACATTACTGTGGGCTTAAAGACAGGAATTCTTCCATTCAAGGCACTGTAATTTAATGACTAGCTTCCCAGCCTTGGGCAGGCCATTCAGTCTCTCTCAATATCAATGGACTTATTTATAAAATGGTAATAACTCTACCTATTTTTCTTATCTCACAGGGTTGTTTTGATAAACAAATAGGATTATTTATTTGAAAGCCCTTTGAAAATGACCACATAAGCTCCTAGACAAATGCCAAAGCAGGACTATTTATCAAGCCCAAGAGCAGCCATCTGATGGGCTTTGTTCACACCCACCCACCCTTTTGAATCTGTTACCTTTTGTTCCATGGAGAAGGGCTTCTGCAGCATTTGATTGACTGTATACATTACACTGCTAAGGGTCACATCACTTAACACGACGTTGGGCTGGAAACTGACATGAAAAGAAAAGACAATGTTTAGTGACCCAGAAACCCATGGTAGCTCTATGTCTTCATCTTCCCGTCATCCAGCAGGCTGTCAAGGGCAGGTGGCACCCCTCTGGGACCACAGCTCAGCTGGGCACTGGGGCTGTCTCTCTGAGGGTCTTTTTGTTCTTATTATGCAGCTGTCAAGGGTGGTGGCAGGCAGCTTCACCTAACAAAATAAACTGGTGTCAGAACTCCCCCAAAATATTTCTAAGTGTCTCAGCAACCTTTTCATCCTGTTACAAATGCCACCAGCCTCTGGTAGTCCTCTTTCAAGGTGTCACATACTTAAAGTCATTTTGTGATGATCTTCTCCACCAGAGCTTCTTTCTAAAGAAACAGTGTAGTCTATCAGAAGAGGAAGAAGTCAGGCATGAGTTTCTATTCTGCTCCAAGAACAAATTAATTAGATATGACAGGAAGGTAAGTCCTGTGCCAAGTTATATGGTAACATAAGGCATAGCATATTAGACGGTCCTACAAATATAAACTAATGGAAAAGAGGTGATGATTACTACCAAAGATCCATCTATCTATCATGCTACAGATTTTTATTGGTGAAGATATTTTTATTTATTATGATTTAATAAATAATAATGTTTTTTGACAAATATTTTCCAGTGACTATCAAGAACCATGTGCAGCTCTCTGTGTTGGTGAATGACAAACTGAACAGAAATAGCACCTGCTCACTTGAAACTTATATCCTAGAAAGAAACCATGCATGAATTTATATATATATGTAAGTATATATATATATATATATGTAAAGGTAAATAATGGGTAAGTGATTTATATATATGCTTGCATGTGCGTGTGTGTGTGTACGTGTGTTTGTGTGTTGAAAGATAAATAATGGGTAAGTGAATTTTCGAGAAAGTCATGATTCCTTCCATCCAAGTTTATAAGAAAACACACAGAAACGTGTGTAATCAGATAAAATTAAATCCCTAATTTGGGCTAAATAGAGATTTATGGTTCCATTCTAGGAGCAGAATCTAGTGCTAGGCTTTTTTTCCCCCTGAGTTTTTTATCCCTCTTCCCATGGAAACAATAGTCCTGTTTTGTTATAAGAGCCTAAGAAGAAACACACCTCATTCAAGAGTCCCAGAGTTATTTTTATTATTATAAATTGCAAAAGAAAAAAATGACTTAAAAATCAGAGATGCTACTAGGCCTCTAGAAGGAGCAATGGGCTACCAAAGACTGGGCAAGGCAGGGATCGGTTTGGAGCTGCTGGTGTTTGCGTGGTGGGAGTGGAAGTAATAGGATCAGGCCCCTACAAATCCTCCCAGACACTGCGTTACAATCTGGTAAAATACATCTACCTCTTGATATGTCCAGCCACCCCCTCAACACCTACTCTTCATGTGACTGCAGTGTTTCCTGACTTCTCAGGTCAGGAAACAAGACGATCAAGTGACAATCTTGTGACAATCAAGACACAACCTTTAGTAAGACAGTAGATTTGGGCAACTTATGTTGTCATCTTCCTTCTGGGAAGAACATGCAGCAATCCAAGGCCAGATGATACTTAGAAATGTCCCGGAATAGAGAGCTAGGTACAGTAGGTTAAGCGCAATCATCAGGATTTAACTTTCTTCTCTTGCCATATCTTGGTATGATTTCTTCTGGTTTGGCTTCATGTTAGGGCATATTCTTAGAGTAAATTTCAAAGATTAATTTGGTTAAAAAATTAAAATAAATGTAGGAGGAGGAAGAAAAATAGAGTTGTGGAGACACAGAGAGACAGAGAGATAAAAACAGACCCATGCAGTCAGAATAGTAGGCAGCCTGCGGATAGGAAGCAGAACTAATACCAACCACACCATCGAAGGTATATTGTATGAACAGAATGAAGCCATGCATGGACAACTCTCTAGTATTGTTAATGCCAGCATATCCCAGGTGCTCAGCAAATATTGTCTGGCTGAATCTTAAATTAATGAATGTCTGTACAGATATCAAAATACCTTTCTTTCTAATGCAGTATCATTTACATTGCAGATATCATAAGAAAAATATAAGAAAAAAACAAAAATTATATAATAAGAAAAAAAAAAAAGCAAGAAATATAATAGTAGGAAATAATAGACAATGACTGCTGGGCCTCTAGAATCAACCAAGGCAGAAAGCTATGAACTACAGCCAGTGTTATTTTCCAGCTTTTTGTTCAAATCAGGATCACTCTAGCTCATTTTGTCATCAGTATATGTGTTCTAGTTATTTTATGCTTAAAACTTTTAAGTGGAGTAGAATAACAATCATCAACTTTGTAATCATATGTTCTTGATTTTAATCCTTGGTCACTTAGTTCCTATCTGTTACTTTTATTAAATTACTTTTCTGAATGGATTTCCTAAATCATAAAATGAGAGCAAAATTATGTACTTCATCAGGTAATTGAGAGGACTAATTTTGAGGATATATTAGAATATAATGGCTGACATGCAGTAGTTTCTACATAAACATAAATATGTATTTATAAATATATAAATATAATTGACAAGGAGTTGTGAAGCCTGTCTTTCTACTTTCTCACTTATTTTGGTTCAGTTAATTTGCATGAAACTTATGATGCTACATTCCCAGAGGTTGATTAAGGATGTTTAAGTGCCTATACCTCTTTTAATATCTGCCAAATAATTTGTTAATGATGCCATTCTAAATAAACCTGAATTTCATGAATTGTAATGTGATTTGGAATGATACAGCATAAAGTTGACAAAAATATTTTCTTCAGTGGAGATTAAATTTTGATTTTACTAAAAGACACATTAAGATGAGTTGATTCCCAATCTCCATCATTGCGCTTTTTGTTATGCAATTAATCTTCAATTCTGATCAAGTCGGTTCATCACGAATTGGGAGGTTATTGAATATAGTGGTCATGGGAGCAATCTTTAAATTAGCCCTCCTGTGTTCACATTCTAGCATTGCTATGAAATCTCTCTTGTAATCTCTGGCGATTTGCATATGCAGCTCTTATGAAAAAATTTCCCCTGTCTTCCTCTTCCCCAGCTTAGGTGAGATTCCATATCTCTGTCCTTTTTCTCTTCCCTATAAATAACTTAACAGTAGCATTGTGCTCTTGCTTTCCAGCTCACCAGTAGGCAGTAAACTCCTGAAGGGGGTTGGCTATATCTTCTATCTTGGCACAGAGGAGATACTTGGTGAATTGGATGAATAAGTGAACTTTACACTTGAAAACAGTAATGGTGTACATCACAGTAGCTGCAGTTAGAGTAGTATAAATTATGGAAGTAATACTAATAATAACTGAAACAATTAACATTCAATTCATGCTAAACACTTAAAATTTGGCAGGCACTGTTCTAAGGGCTTCGTATTTATTCCATCATTTTCTCATTACAACAGTCTATGAGGTATTTACCACATTTCCTCCCTTTTATGGATGTGAAATCTGAGGCAAAGGTAACTTGGTAACCTACCCGGGATAACACAGCTAGTGAGTGTTAAAATAAGGATCAAAATATAGATCCCCAAAAGACCAGTTAGTTTTAGGTGTGTGTATTTAAATTTGTTGGCTTTAATTTTCTCCAATGAGTAGTTTGGACCCTGTCATCTCTGAGATACAGTCTAACTATAATTCTATGATGTATCCTTACTCCTTATTTGTGACTCTGTTGTCCTTCATGGCCACCTTGGCCCATCTCCTGTCTTCTCCTTTCATGGCATCACATCTGCAATCAGGTCCTAGGCCCTGTGTGGTTCAGACACCTGTGAGAGTGTGCCTGGGCTGCTGGCTAAGCTTCTCGTAATCTTTGGCCATCCTTGCACACAGTGCTTATTCCCCATCTTGAGGAGAAATCAGCTGTAGTCAGGGGAGTAATTAGCTGCTGATTACTGCTGATCTGTTAATTGAGAAGTGCTGTAGGCCCTATTTAGAGTGATCTGACTAATGAAATAACGGCGTCTCTAATCAGGGATTCAGTGATGTTTCTAGCTAGAGGGTGGAATTTGTCTATTTTTACTGGTGAAAACACTCCTCTACCTCCACCATGATGTTTAGTGGATGCAGCTACACATTCAAACTCCTAAACCCTGAGACTACTGCAACTTCGTATATGTTCACTTGATTACAGGTACTCTGTGGGATTTATCTGTGAGACCCCAGTGTCTGGCTCATTGCCTAATGTAGTATAAGAAGCTAAACATATAATACACAGGTAGAATAAATGGACTGCTCTAAGCTTCAGTTGCATTTTATACAAAGAGGATAATAATAGACATTTTGTTGTATTATTGGGAATTATTTCAAAGAATGTATATAATGAGATTGGTTGTGGCCAACACGTAACAAAAAGGTAATAAAGAGTAAGTGCCGTCCATATGATGTTAGGGTTATGTTTTAGAAATGAATTTTTATGCTTGTGAATGATGAATAATCAATGAAATAACAACAAATGAATGGATGGATCATTGAATGAATGGCAGAATAAATTAACTTAGAGATAACCTATAAGTTTGATCTACTTTATAACTACTAGTACTAATTACATCACAATATCTCTTTCTTAATGAAACTTATCACTTATTTTCATTGAATTCTGCTGTGAGCAGTAAATTCTTTAACTTTAATTCTGCCTTAAGGAAGCATCATATACAAATTCCCCACCTCAAGGCATTTACTAATTCACCTTTTACAATGAAAACAAATATTTATGGGACATTACTGAATGTAGATATATGATACATTATTTTAAATTTATTTACGGATAGATAAGAGGATAGTCTGCTGGGTAATATGGATTGGTTGGTTTAGCCTTCATTCCAACCCCCTTCTAGTTCAAGAAATTAAAAAGTTAAAAAGAACATTTCACAAACTACCTTTAACATATGTTCTGGATATGAAATAGTTTCTACCAACTGAGTACACTTATGTGACATTTGGTGATCCGATATTGAAAAAAGACCTCATTTGAACATAATTTCTTTTTTTTTTCTGATACCAAGCAAAAATGCAGAAAAGTGAAGATTCTTGTAGCCTGAACCCCAGTGTTCAAGATTCCTGTAGCCTGAACCCCAGTGTTCATGAACCCCAGTGTTCATTCTCTTTCTACCCAGATGTAGGGGGGATTATGGAGACCTCAGTGTCAGGAGTGACATTTTGACTCTTGGATAGGAGATAGGATCGTGCGTCCAGTCATTGCCTCAGAGGTAGCGGCTTTCTGCTGAGTCAGTCCTGCATTGGCATAGGAATCATTTCTGAACATTAACCACTTCTTCAAGCCCAATTTTCTCTATGAAATCACTGTCTGCTTAAAAGACCTGGAGTGGTTTTGCTTTCTTGTGCTGAATCCTAATCAAAACAGAGAATATTACCCCATTTACAGGTGCCAAACTATGCCTCTAAGAAATTAATAAATTGTCTGAACAACACATGGAAGTGATTTGAAGAGGTAATATCTAAAAATGGATCTGTCTGACTTTTTAGTCTAGGCATTTCTTCTATATGCCTAGGTCAAAATGGTATGTTAATAAAACAGCCAGCAATATTCTGATTGCCCTTCTTCCTTTCATAAGAAATGAAAGGTAAGCACATGTTTATAGAACTTCTGTGTAGAAATCACTAATGAAAGCCTTAGGAAACAGGAAAATTGTCATGTTGAACTTGAGTATAAAAAACATGCCAGTCCTGGGTATAGTGGGTCCACGTGCATTTCCTCCCTTTCTCTTGTATCCAATTAGTCCCTAGAACTGCACTCTGCACACAAGAGCTGCTCATTGCTAGCTTCTCACTACTGCCAGAATATATTCAGTGTGTATGTGCAATGTACAGATTACACATACTCTTGTATTCATGTAACATTTGCATGTGGACATAAGCATCAAGCCTTGTTAGAGAGCAAGGCATTCAAATGCTTGCTCTAGAAGAGTCCTCACCCATTGAAAAGTTTACACATTCATTGTAGCATAAGATCCACAGCTTGTTTCCATAACCATCATAATTATAATTCTAATGGCTGCATAATCTTTCATCAAGTCAAAAAGCTGACACTTACTCAAACATTCCCTCACTTTTTCATTTTGATTTTTAATAATATCAGGAAAACAATAAATGTTTTCAATATATTGTCTTCTGCACTTTTAACTCTTTCCCTTTATGGTACAATTCTATGAAAGTTTTTCAGGTCAAAATACAATCTGTAATTGATTTAAAAATAAATCACTTATCTTACTCTCTAACTTTATAATGACTCTGTGGTAAAGACAGAAATATATTAATCTCTAAATTGCATGATTCTATTGCAAATCTTCTCCACAATCCTCTTCTCTCCCTGTTGTAGGCTAGTTCCCTGGCAACAAATCCCAGGTAAGAGATATTGGAAGAAAAACACTTTTTTCTTTAAAAATAGCAGTTGAATTCAGTGAAGGTTAGATCTCTAGCTACCAAGATAATGTCTTCTAGATTTTTAATTCATTCTTCATTATCAATGCTTATAGAAAATTAATTGTTAGCTATTTCTCATTCTTTCAACATAGTTACTATTTTTTCTCTAATTTTCTATATAAAGATTGTCTTTGTGTTTCTTATAAGATCAAATATTTTTTAACTTGATATAATAAATACCCGCCTATAGAAATGCTGCTTAGACCACATTGGTTGGTCAGGCCAATGGAGGCAGGATGTGAGCAGGTGAGGGAAGAGAGTGGTTAGTTTGGACAATTATTGCTTCTATTTGACACATCAAAATGAATATGTAGGTAGGTTACAAAATTTGACCAATATCAAACCCATAACTACTTAAAGACTCAGGGATCTTAAGTCCATGCTCTTTCCACCATGATGACATTCTTTAGAAAATGAAAATATAAACACATACACACACACATAAAAACACCTAGTACAAGTTTTTTATTTTAAAAAATCAAGATTTCCCATGGCTATATTAAAATATGTTGTTAGGTTTTTAATATTAGGAGAGCAAGCCTAAAGATATGACACACATTTGGGGCAGAGAGGAAGAGGAGTTATATAGGCTTGGTTAATCTTGTCTAAGATTATGCTTTCAAATTGCTTCTAATATCTTAACATCATCATCTTAACAACCAACTTTAAAAAATGTGGAAAAGATACTCCCTCTGCAGAATGTACCAGAGGATTAACCATTTATGCAGCACACCTTCTCTTAGCCAAGTGCGGTTGATGGCTGACTACTTGGGGTTCATGTGTTCACAATCTGTGTTTTCTCCTAACCCAAAATAACACCAGAAGCAAACATCCTGAAGATCCTTATATGCTCAACAGGCAATGCATCAGCTTCATGATGCCACCTTAACACTAGGGAGTTTCATCTGAGCTGAATGTTTAAAATACAAAGGCATAGATTCTGCCCTAAAGAATGGCAGGATGTAGGAGGGAAGGAAGGATGGGGTAGCATTCTGGTGAATGAAACAAATGCAAACTACCAAGAAGCTGCATGTGGAGATACCACAGGGGAATGAGGGAGAACAGAGCTCTCCTGCTGGGGCAGAGCAGGGTTCTCAAGAGTCCCATGTTGTCTGGCTTTGTCTGTATTTGAAGGAGGGGATGAGTTAGTTTGTCTGGAGAGGAGGTGTAGAGAAAGGGCTTGCCTGGATGACACTGAGGTGTACAGAAAGGCGAGCAGTTGTGAACATTTGTAGTCCATTAGGGGCAAGTGGAGCAGATGAAGTCTAGCTCCCAAAAGGTGAAAAGTAAGTGCTAATGAGAGGCATTTTATTTTCTTTCCCCTTTCTTTTCTTTTCTTTGTGGTCCTTTGATGTTGTTTTCTTTCATCTCTTCTTTCCCTTCCTTTGAGTTTTTAGCTATTGAAAAACCCTCTTCCTAATTTCAATTGGTTTTGCAATCTTTCTGGTGATATAGGTTTGGTATTCTGTAGCCCAAACATAATCAGAAAGTTATTTGGTTCTGATCACTGTTGATTTAAAACTCTAATTTGGATTTTTAAAAATTTAATTATATTTGATGGCTCTGCCTTCCTCTTTATTTTGCCGCATTGCTATGCAAGCAAATGACCACCCCTTTCCTGAACACCATGGAATCTACATGTGACCTCTAACATAAACAAAGGGCTTTGGACAAAGCAATCCCAATGTGTGACTCTAGGATGAAGAATGGAGGGGAGGGGAATTGTCTTGGAAGAGACACTTGAAACATTATTTTCTCAGTCCTAGGAATTTCAGGGTTTGAAAGTGAAAGCCAGCAAGTATTTAAAGACTGTCTTTGTTAAAAGGAGAAGCGCTAGGGAGAATGATTTCATTCTTGGTATCTTATAATCTCATTTTAAGAGAGTGACAGTTGCAAGTTCTGTTTGGCACTAATTGCCTTCTCTGATCAAACTTGCCCGTCTTGAACCCTGACAGTCTGTCTCTGGTCAAATTTATATCTTTATCCGTATTCCACGGCTCTGACAAAAAGCTCATCTGTGCTCAGTGGTGAAGTTAGCCTCTGAGAGGAGTAACTCTCTCACCACAGCATCTGCATTTTGAATCATTATTTCTTCAGAAAGGTAGATCTCTCACTTTTGGATATTGGATTGCACTCATAGTAGATTTCTATGCTCTACCTCTCAATAGACTTGATAATTATTTTGTACAAGAAGAGAAAAATAAGAAATTGTTATGAAAATGAAGAGACACAACGCAAGGTATGAGCTGGCATCAGCAGAGAATTTTTAAGCAGTCTGATAAATATCAGTTTTCCCTCTTGTCCCTAATCAGTCAGTCATGGGTTTGGATCTCAACTTGATTTTTAATTACACAAATTAACATTCCTGCTTTTATAGTGCCCTGTTCTTCCTTCCATGTTCCTGTTTTTAGTTTTAGGTCATGAGACTAGCTTGCCCACTAGACTGAGAGGGTTCTAAGAAGAGCGATAGTGTCCTAATGACTTTATATCCTGTCATACAGCCCAATGCCTGTTCAGGAGTATACACGCGATATATCTTTCATAAACGAACAAATCTATTCTATAATGTTCCTCCCATTCACTTTCAGATATGTGAGAAAGTTATTGAGCCAATTCCTTAATATTATTGAGTGTTTTCTTCTCTCTCTTTTCCACCTTACCATTTTCAGGAAACACTGCTTTGCGCATTCATTCACACATCTTTAAAAAAACAAAAATTCCATCTTACTCCCTACACTGTTTATCAACTACAGGGAAAAATATGGGTGGACAGATGTAACTTCCTCTTTTGAATTAGGAAAACCAGTTGTAAGTAAGGAAGTTGGGTTGTTCTTTTGAAACTTGAAATAACAGCACAATTTATAGTTAGTCCTGAATAGAGCTATGGGGTGTCAAGTATTACTAAATGGGATTGATTTTCCAAAATTATGGCGATCTGGTCCCCAAAATTATAGATCTTTATTTAGTATAGAAAAGAGATGATTTGATTGCCCTTCATAGTGTTTATTGTAAACTGCAATTCTTATTTCCAGCTAAGTGCTGGGTACTTCATCTTAATTGTGTAATTCGTCACCTTATTTGCGTGATCCCCAAGTCTTACAGAGTTACCTACCACAGCTGTTATTCACACTCTTTTGTAATCTTTGTTTTAAATGTATTTCTTCCAAATGAGCCTGTAATCTTCTCTAAAGCCAAAATTGTATCCCATTGATCTTGAAATCTTTGTGGTAGTAGTTTTTGAGGGGAAGGGGGTTTAGTGAGGCTTCACAGAGGAAAAGTTGCTGAGACTTTAGAATCAGGATATGGTTCTCAAGTTGTACAAGGAATCTAGGACATTGCAGGAAGAAAAGTAAAATGTTGTAGCTCCAAGTATAAAAGAAAAACATATGTGTTCTTGGAAGTCTAAGTAAGCAAAGTGGCTAGAGTGTAGGTACATGTAGGCAGGGGAGTTTAATTGTAGAGGTACATGTAGGATACAAATCACAGAGCCATTTCAGTGACACATTGCAGAGTCTTAATTATATAAGGATCAAGAATAGCTGTGCTATTTCTCTACTTTCAAGTGGAAAAAATGAATATTGTATCTTTCCACATACAGGTCATAGAAATATGCACATTTCTGAATATAGATTTATGATCAATGAAGACTTTCATACTAGTGTGATCAATTAGCTTTACCAAATCCCTGCACCTGAGCTAGATTGCACTTAGCTGGCTGGACAACCATAACATAGCCATATGCAAGAAGAGTTCATTGAATATTCTAATCGCTGTGAGAGCTGAGTCTGGGTTCAAGGGCCTGGGCTTTAGGAGCTACTTGGCTGACAATTCAAAGTAGAAAGATGCATAATTTACTCTATACAGAGGTTGCAAACTTGCAAAGAAGGTACCAGATTTGTATTGCTGGCATAGTTAAAAATCATTTCCTAATACTTAAAAACTGAGAGATTTAACATGAGCAACCTAATATCAGGCTTCTCTTGAAAAAAGTCATGGAAACATGGAAGCAGGTACTCCCTAGGCAATATCAGTCAGGGACTGAGAAGGATCTGCCAACTTAGATGAAGCGTGAATACACTCATTTGCCACAATTTTCTCTACTTCCTGTTGAAAATGTGATGCTCAAGCCAAGCGTCAACCGTAATTTATCATCTCCGATATAGTGTTGATTTTCTTAATTTAGGGTTACAAGAAAAGTGAAATACTTGCTGAACTCAACTCTCTACTAAATGGTAGTTGTAGATATGCTGCATACATATTTCAAGAAAATATGACTGTATATATATATATATATATTTTAAGTGAGAAATATTTTTCTAATATCAATATGGAAACCAAGTGCTCATGAACCCATGGATTGACAGATGAAAATACGAGCCCCACCCTGATTCATTTCTTTCTACCCTAGCCACTGTTGAGAATTACTAGAGTAGAAACTCTCTGGGTAATAGTCTTCTTTTTGCACCCCAGATTTAGGCTCACTTTCTACATTGTGTTTGCCTGGGGAAGATTATGAACATGGCTCTTTCACAAGAAAATATCTAAACCAGAGGTGGGTTTTTTGTTTGTTTGTTTTCCTTTTAGGAAAGCAGCTACAAGCCTTGCTTGACCTCCAGTGAGTTGGTAAAACTTTATTGTCTCTTTGATGTTTCTGTCTTTAAAATACAAAGAAGAGTCTTACTTGATCGATTCTATGAGACTATGAGACTTTTAAACACCTAGAATGTAAATAAGGAAACAGTAGATTGTTTCCTCTTATTACATTAATTGTAATGTAGTTAAAGCAATACATGTTAATGTGCTTGAGGGACTTAATTATAAAATAATAGCTACTATATATGGGGGCGTTTTGTTAGTAAGCTCAGAGCTGCTCAGTATTCCATAAACATATTCTTTGTTTAACTTACCAAAGTAAACACATGGTTCTTTCTCCCCCTCATTTTAGGGATGAGGAGTATAATACACAGGAAGCAGTAGCTGATTTACAAATCTACATCCATTCGATTGTAAATCTGAGGCTTCTTTAGTTTCATCAAATGACATGACAGACAACTAGTAAACAGGGGATGTGGATTTTAATCAAATATGTATTCTAAACCCATGGTGTTACCCATAAGACTAGACCCTGATTTTTATAATTCTTTGTGACCAGATTGACAGTTAAATGCCAGAAATCTAATATGTGAGTAAAGAATTGCTTTCATAAGTCCATGGATGGAACACATTCATAAAACATCTGAATATATACATACACTCAATAATCATATGTACAGACACATGTTCACAAACACGCTATGATATTTTTGGTAAATGTCCTAGAATTTAGCATAGCTAAGAGAACATTTCAGGTGTTTATGGATTCTGTCAGTGACACTGTCTTAATAGCTCCTTTGTTCATGTAATTTTGTGTAGAAAGATACTCTGCTGACAGATTATTTTTTAACTTTCCAGAAATAAACACATGGTTCTTTCACCCTCACATTTTATAGACTCACATCAGGCTTCTATCAGAAATGAGCCAACATTAACAAACTTTAATACCCATCATTTACTTAGACAATATAAACATTATGTAGGACATAAGATAATTTATATGCATTGTACCTGTTGGTATTCGAAGTTTCTCTATGAAGTTACCATATGAACGGCTCTGTTCATCTCTGTTTTATAAAAAGGAAACTGAGGTTCAGAAAAGCTCACCCATATATCGAAAGTATCACAGTTAATAACTTTTCAGAACTATATCTTCAAACCAGGTATCTGACTCCACAGATACTCTGCCTTCACTTCAATACACGCATTGCCTGCATCAATGCTAATCCATCTCTTCGGGATGGCAAACTTCCATCATATGGTATAGATTTGTTGTTTGGAATGTTCGAGCGTGAATTGGAGATCAGTCTATAAATAAACAACCTTGATCAAACCAGCCCCAAAGCAAGATATGATTATACAAATAAAGATTTTCCAGTGTGCTTTTAAAATTCGTTTCTGTATGAAATCTACACTCTCAACCTATTTTCCAGTTCATATGCTTTTAGAATATCAAGCCAGAGAAATGTTGTAATAATAAATCCTGATATGTCTGTCTGATATGTGCTTGAGCAATGAGGCAAACGTACATTGAATTTTCCTTCTTCCTGACTTCCATCTCCACTTGGCCCTTCACCTGGAAATTTCCAGCTCAATTTAACTGAAGGTTGCACTGGGAGACCAAAGGCTAGGGCACTTGTAGTTCAATGCAATGATAGAAATTATGCCAGATCTTTTATGGGTTGAACAAATGAAACACTTAAATCTTTGAGGGAACTCCTGTCCAAACTGCAGGGTGATGGTGGGTATTGTAACTCTAGCTTATTCAGTGCTTACTAAAAACTCCAGGAGCTGTGTATAGTGATGAAAGAAGAGAGTCTTGATATTAACCAAAAGAAATGCTTCAGAACCACAACCATAAGAGATGCCTGGCCAAATAGCTGTGCAGTCCTAATTATAATGTTTACCAATCAATGCTTTCCTGAGACTCAGCTTCTTCCTCTGTTAAAACTCAGATATCTGTCTTTGAGCATCATTGGAATAAAATGAAGTAACTGTTTTGAAGTGGCGCAGTTTAATAAATGGACATAGTATATGGCCATTAAATGGTAGAGAATATTATTGTTACATCAGGTAATGCAATACGCATTATATTAATATAATATTACATAATATTGTTACTGTTTCAGGTTGAATTAGGCAAAACTAGGTACCAGAGAAGTTTGATATTGTTGGCAGTAGTATACCAAGAAAAAAAAAAAAGAGAAAACAGGCAGAAAGGAAAGAAATAAAAGGGAAGAATTTTATGCTGAATGAGAGCTAGGACTCTTGAGTCAACCAAATCCTCTTGCTAGCATTTAATAGCTGAATGACCTTGGTTGAGTCATTTTACACTTAAGGCTCAGTTTCCTTTGAACTAGGCATGATAATGTTATCTAATAGATTTTAAGCAAGGATAGAAGAAGATACATACACACACACACAAATTATATAGATTTAAATATATATTAAATATTTAAAGTACGTAATGCATATTTAAGTATATAAATATATATTTACTATATATTTAACATACATGAAATATTAAATATATCTATTTAAATATGTGTATATTGATATAATCTGTGTAAATCACTTAGTCAAATTCATGACAACACTGGACCTTCAATCAATATTATACATTACCACTGTTATTATTTATTAAGTACCACACAATACCTGACACTTGATAATGATATCTAACCTAATTCTCTCCACTATCTAGACCCCTGACTCAATGTTTTTTTTTATTTTTTCCCCTCTAAAAGTGGATAATTTACTTCTTACATGGTTAACTTCCCCCAAAGAGAGTATTCTAGGAAAACCTAGTAGAAAACTATGAGGCCTCTTATGACCTATTGACCTATCCTTACAAATAAAAGAACTTCACTTCTGTTACATTCTATCTGCCATGCAAGGCACTAAGGTCAACCTCAGTTCAAGAGGATAGACACTAGTCACCACCTACCTTCAGTGGGAGTAGTTGCAAAGAATTTGCAGCCCTCTTTAACCTAACACAAGGAGTAGCTGCAGTAAAAAGCTGTATTAGTCTGCTTGGACTGCCATAGGAAAACACCATAGACTGAGTGGCTTACACAATAGAAATTTATTTTCTTACAGCTCTGGGGCTGAAAGTCAAAGTTCAGGGTGTCAGCAGGGCTGGTCTGGTGAGGGCCTTATTTCTGGCTTGCAGATTTGTCACTGTGTCTTCACAAGGCCTTTTCTTTGTGTCTGCACAGGTTATCTTCTCATAAGGCTAAAAGGCCTATCAGATTAGGACCTCAACCTTATGACCTCATTTAACCTTAATTATATTCTTAAAGTTCTTTTCCCAAATACAGCCACTTTGGGAGTTTTTGTTTCAACATAATGAACTTTGGGTGGGCACAATTCAGACTATAGCTAAAGCAGAGAAAATGAACAAGAGCCACATAACATGTATTGAGCAACTGTATGCAGTGGTGCCTGCAGCTATGTCTACTACCAGAACTCCTCAATAATGAGAACCAATAAATTCCATTTTCTTTTATATAAGCCAATTTTGATCAGATTTTCTGTTCTTTGTAACAGAAAGTGTCCTGGTTGATACGACTGACAATTTTTTAGAGCTATTTTACAGGTTGCCAAGGGCAAGAATAGGATTTATAAGAAGAAATTAGAGTCCTGAAACAGAGGCGCAAACAGGAAATGATGACATCAGCGCGTTTGCAGGGTCTCAGGCCATAAAATGACTTAATTCCAACAGATGGTCTTTTGCTAGCTTAGGGCTACCTTTAGAAAGCAGGATATGAACTTTTTAATTTACTGTCAGGAATCCTAAAGGCACATTCAGTACCTGAGAAACAAAAGCACAAACATACCACAATTGAATCAAAACGGCTTCTAGAATGTAACATAGATGTCACTTAGAGACTCCTGAGTTTGATTAGAAATGCATTTATTCTCAAGACTGATTATATTCAATTTCCTCTCTTTAGAGAACGGCCACAGAATCAAAGCAATTTTTGCACCCTGGAGTACAAAAACACTAGCTTTTACAATAAAGATCTTGACTCATATTTAACATACGTGTGATGTTTCCTGCTTTTCAGAAAGCAGCAACTTCACATTTATTATAACCCTGTCCTCCCTGATTATTCACTTCAAAGAAAGGACAGTCAGGGTGAGTCCATGGCCCCAAAGGCAGAGAGGAGTGTTGTCAAGCATGGGGAGGGAAATAGGGAGTATCTCCAAACAACAAAGGTGACCTGAGGTACAGTAAGGTAAGATGCCAAGAATAGATGCCCATTAATCCTTGTCACATGGGTCACAGGCACCTCTGTCAACCAAAACGTGTGGCTGTGTGCCTAACGGTGTGTGTTCAGCCAGGATATTAAGGCACAGAGAGCAATACATCTCCCTGCTGTCCCGCCTGCCCCTCTGAATGCATTAGGTCGGCATTCTACTTTGACTGCTGAGAGGAAAATGACAGGTGTGTAGAACAACATGGAAGGGAAATGAAAGTCATTGAGCACAGAGAAGAAAGATTATTTTATACAATACATTAAAAAAGAGAGAGGAAATTCAGCAGGTTTATACTCTTAGAGCTTTAATGAATTTACCAGAAAATAAAATTATTATATGAATGCTGCCCATTGATAGAAGTTTTTTTCTTTGTAGTATAGACTTAGATACTTCATCCTCTGTAAAAAGAGATCACTTCTTTTTGTAAAAGCAACAATCACATTGCATATTGATTTATTTGTTAATCCAACATTCCCCCTCCACTTTTTCTATATATATATACACACACATATGAATAAACATACATATATAGGATAAAAATATATCCTATATATATTTTATATACATATTTTCTCACTTATAGCATATCTGAAATAAGTGTGGATGAAATTTAAAAATATATGCATGAACACTTATTGTTATAAGTAATTTCACCCCACTTTGTTTCTGCCCTCTGTTGTTTCTGTTAAAGCCTTGATTTGAAAGTTTCCAAAAATCTTGAAGTTTAAGTTGCTTGGGATATGAAAAAAAAAAAAAGAAAGAAAGAAAGGATGGGATTAAAATAATTGGAGGAGATGGGGAAAAAGTCCGTATATTTTAATAAAAACTTGAATTTGTTGGAATGTTTGGGAAATGGGGACTCTGGAGAATTAGATCTCCTGTTGATGAACTTCCCTTATCTCAGCTGTCATCAAAATGATTGCAAATATCTAAGTCCCTAGTCTTTCTTCATCAACCTAACATGATTGCATCTTTGCTTAATGAATCTGAGTTCTTTGAGATTTTAGGCTCATCAGTTTTCAATATGTGAAATTTGATGTCATTATAAATGTTTTAGGAGGTAGAGTTTGTTTACTTCAGAGTTTAGAATGCAAATAACGTGAACTTGTATGGTTTGGGTAGAATTTCAATATACTTATGCAATATATTAAATATAAAATATCAGAAAATATCAGATAAGTGTGATAGTGATATAATATGTGCAGTTATTTACTGTTTAACATGTATTAGGCATTGTGGTAAGCATTTCATGGACATTATCTCATTTATTTCTGAAATTCACACTGGGAGACTGATGGTATGAATCCCTTTTACAGATGATGAACTGCTAGATTAGAGTGAAGCTTCATAAACATTAATGTGCCTACAAATAACCTGGAGATCCTGTTAAAATGCCAACTATGATTTGATATATGGTATTGGACCTGAGATTCTGCATTTTCAATGGGCTGCTAGGCGATGCCAGATGCCAATGATAAATACTATGAAAAGTGTTTATTGATAGTAAGGGTTTTGAAAAATCCCAGTCCCCAGGCCAGAGAAGCTACACTAGCACTCATGACGCCATAGCACCACCCTTGGCCATCGCCGGCTCAGTAAACACACATGAGGCTGTTGGGCTTCCTTCACTGCCTATGCAGACACTAACAATTGCACCCTACCATTCTTTTCTACCCAGCCTGGAAAATAAACTTAAACATTTAGTTTCACTACAAATATTTAGAGAATGCACTGGCAATTAACAGATCAGGATTGGCCTGTGACATGAAGCTTATTCTTCCATGGTGCTACAAATTTTCTTTGTTTTTTGTTTTTGTTTTGTTTTGGCCAAAAAGGCTTATATGTCAGGGTTTTTTTGAAAAAAAGTAAATTTAATTGTTTCTGAAATTATTATTTAAAATTATTTCCATGAATAGCGTGCATTCTTGTGGTGATATATAATAATGAAATGATAAAATAGTATCTATAATGCCACTACTCAGAGACAAAGACTTAGATTTTCTTTTCAATCATTTGTTGTGTATGAGTTTGATTTTTTGCATAAATTTCATTATGTACTACTTAAACTTTTGTATTCTGATAAAATACAGTATTTATCATTTTTTTAAAAAAATGAGGACATATTACTCCATAAAGCAGATATATCATGGATTAATTAAACACTTTATATGTGAAGATTTTCCCCCAAAATTTTATAATTAATTTACTAATTTTACACTTCATAATAAAACTGGGAATAACATCTTTGTTCTAGCCTTTACTCTGTACATCTATTTCATGCCAGGTTATTGATTAGAAAATTCTGATGTCTCTCTTTTTCTCTTTCTTTGTGTTTTGTTTTATTTGTGCTTCAAGAGTAGGATTGGCTCCTTGAGGATATGCATTTGGCAAATTCTACATTTTTCCCTTGATCCCACTACACACATAATCTACCTTTCTTGCTATCTGATTCACATTTGGTATTTTTTATACCCAAACACATCTTATTTCAGAGATTGTGCTTTAATACAAAACCTTCTGTTTGAAGAGAACTCTAGGTAACAAAAGTAAAATAATTGAAATAATTATCCTTTTCAAACCCTTAGTTTTTTAAAAAAATAACCTCAAAATGAATTCTCTACTTGAGTTGTACTTCACCATCTTTCCCTGCTGCCCACGGCTTGATTAAAACACAAGAATGTAATTATCTGTTAATTTGGAGTCTCAACTGATTAAAATAGAAATAACTTGCATAGGTTAGAGGTTATCATGGTGCATAATTAATTGTCCAACATCATCTTAATCAACATCTCTTCAGTTTGAGCATCCTGCATTTCTTGGACAGGAAGGGGGAGGAGAGATGTGTGATTTAATCAAATATGCCTGAGTTGTCAGAAATGGATTTGGGGAGGTGACATCCTCCAGTTATTAGAGAAGGAGCTGAAGTGTTGCAGCCTTCAGGGATGGGTGAATTACCAAGTTTGTAAGATACAAAGTGCATTACTGAACAAAAGGTTTCTAGCATGTGGCTCAGTGCAACTTGATTAATAAATTGAAGTATTAAACCTGAGAAGGAAAGATATGCACATATGAAAGTAATTTAACACTATATAAATCACTAGGCACAAAAAGCCATTGATTTTTATGAATCAGATTTGTTGTGCTATAACCAATGTGTGTTAAAATATAGAATCTGTCCTTTTTTTAAAAAATCACAATAATGTGAACTGTCATTTTTGTAAAGATGCAATAAGCCAAATCAAATAACAAAGGAGTATATATGTTTCAAGCAAGGTCTGGCCTTATAAACTGAAATAATACCATTGAATCCTATTCTTTGCTGTAGAATACAGCATGGACTATCCATGGATTTTCAGCACCTGGTCAGGAAATCAATATGCTTTTTTCTCTTATTGAATCTGCATAACAAGGCAGCAAGGTAGAGATTATTGTTCCCATGTTATAGATGTGGAAATTGACATTCAGAGCAACTAACTTTCTTACTGATATGTAGGTAGAAAGTGGCCCAACTTGCAACCTTTGCCCTTCAGTTTCCCGGATAGAGTGTACAGTTTGCTGTAAAAGACAAATTTATATCTTGCTTCATCATCCTTTGCATTGTTTGTGCTTCTTTCATTCGCTTCTTATCTTGTTTTCTTTGCTTCCGAAATCTACCATACATCTCTATTGCAGCATCTCGAACAGCAGTGTCATTTGAGATTTTGGGATATTTTTTCCTCAGGCAGAATTATTGCTATTTTTCCCTTTTCCTGTGTGTTTTTCAAGGGAGTATGAGCTATTTGTGGATAAATTTCATGCATTTTGTTTATCGTCTTCACAAGTTAGATCAATGTCTGGCTTATAAAATGCATGAAGTGTTTATTAGTAAAAACAATGAATGTATGAATGGGTGTGTGGACAAACAATAGATAGATGAACAGATACCTGAACAGTTGGATGGCCAGACGGATAGATGAGAGAAAAATAGGAAAATTTCCAAAGGGAAATTGATAAGTAGAATATGTCAGATTTACCTTGTGATTCAATATTGGGTAAAAGAGAACTGCACGTTTCTGTAAAGTGTTTAAGACTTTCCAAAGGCCTCTCCATTCTGCTGATAATTAGCCAATTGCCACTATTATAATGTAGGCAGCCTTAAGGGGGAATCAGTTTATTCCAACGTGGTAGTTATTAAAATAATAGTTTTGTGATTTAACTCATTGGTAGGTAGTTTGGATGCTTAGATTTCATTTCTATTTTGTTTTATTATGCATATTATTTATTATTATTATTAGGGTTCTCCATAGAAACAGAATCAGTACAATGTACACACACACACACACACACACACACACACACACACACATATATCTATGGAGAAACAGAAACAGAGAGAGAGATTATGAGAAAGTGACTTACACCCTTATTGAGGCTGAGGAATCCCAAAATCTGCAGGATCACTTGGCAAGGTAGAGACTCCTGATGGTTTTGTTTCAGCGTGAGTCTAAAGGCCTAGAAGAGGCAATGATGTATTTAACAGTTCCAGTCCTGACTCCAAAAGGCTTGAGACCCAGGAAGAGCCAACATTTACATTTGAATCTGAAGGCAGAAAAAAAAGAAAAAGAAAAACCTAATATCCCAGTTCAAAAGCCTTTATGAAGGAATAATTTATTCTTTCTTGGGGGAGGATAAACCTTTTTGTTCTATTCAGGCCTTCAACTGATAAGACGAGGCCCACTCACATTAGGGAGGACAATCTGCTTGGTGATATAAATGTTAATCGTGTCACAAGACAACTCTGTCTTGTAATACAAATGTTAATCTTGTCCAAAAGCACCGTCACAGTCACACCAAAAATAATATGTGACCAGATATCTCAGGCCCCTGTGTCTCAGTCAAGCTGACATATAGAGTTAGCCATCCCTGTATATTTTTCCATATGCTTTGTTTCTCTTTTACAATTTGAGAAAGATGCTATCTGAGCAAAAGTCGAGAGGAAAAGCTGGTGGGTTTGGGGAGATTGAAACTGAGTAAGATGGGATGGCAGCAGTAGCTGAAGCTGTTAATCAGAGCAGGGAAGGACTAGAGAGGTTCAGAACACAGTAGTGTGCTACATAGGAAAGCAGTCAAAATCAAGAAAGCTAGATGCTGTGTTAAGTCCAAAGTCCATGCAAGGTCAGTAATAGGCAGAGAAAGTTAAGGGTATAAAAATAAATAGACCATGAAATGGATTTGTATAAAAGAACAAGCCAGTGGAAGAGTCCAGAAACAATTAGGAGAAATTTCACTGACCTTTTCACATGGTTATAAACCAACAGAGAACTCTGGACAGAGATTTCCCGGAGAGCTGGGATCTTTGTCTCTCTGGTTGATCAGCACATTCCCATTTCTGAGTTATGTGGCCACTCAGAATAACACTAATTAATTAATTAGCAATTGAGTGAATTTATTTTTATTAAGTATCATATACTTTTCTCAAACATGAAGGCCTTTAACACCCTGCCCACCACTCTCTGTATTCAGCCCTGCACTGCAGCCCTTCTCACGGCCTTTCCTTAACCTTTTATTACCAGGGAAATTTCTGATTCTCCAGAGTAGATCTACCTCATCCCACCATAATATATTCACATACTTTACTATCTCTTTTAAGCACTCCCTACATTGAATGATATTTATTTATTTTGATGTCTGTAAACTTCATTGAAGCCAGGAATCATTGATTCATCAAGTGCTTATTTAGAGTAACTTCATTGTGGCACAGAAGATACAGCAGTGAGGAAGGCAGAGAAGGTGTTTGAGCTCCTCCAGCCTATACTTATTTTATCAGGGAGAGATTGAACATGTTGTAAAAAGTGAAACACAAACGTGATAAATTCAGAACATGAGCAATTATAGAAAAGGAGTAAAATTATGGGAATGGTGACATTACATGGATCACTGGTGCTGATGGCCAGATGAACCCTCTGAGAAATAGCTGAGAGGTAAATGGCAGAGGACCCAGGGAAAGGAAATTCTTTATGGAGAGATCATGTTCTCCCAGTTCAAAAGCCCTAACATCAAGTCAAGCTTGCAGGTCTGGGTAAAACATTTGGATTATGTTTGGAATATGATATGAAACATGTTCTTTAATGTTCTTTAAGTTCACCATATCCACAGAGTGGAGAATGGGCTGTTGGGTCCCATGGGGAGAATTGAGAGTTTGTAGTAACTTTCTCATTGGTGTAATTCTAATATTAGTAGAAGATCT
Organism: Mirza zaza; assembly: GCA_008750895.1. Classification (NCBI taxonomy): domain Eukaryota; kingdom Metazoa; phylum Chordata; class Mammalia; order Primates; family Cheirogaleidae; genus Mirza; species Mirza zaza. The sequence goes on from VSMD01108950.1 coordinate 91,208, forward strand.
GGCTCAAAGCAAATGCTCAGTATATATTTTTTAAATGAAATGAATATATAAATAAATTATTCTCTGAAAATTCATTCTCTTTCATTTTAAGTTATTTATTCTCATAAAATTGAAATATTTCACTTTTTTAGTCAGTATTTTTGGAGAGGAAGACATCAGAATATACTCAGAATTGTAGGCTGCTTTGGAGAAATTTTCTCCCACCTTTTGTATTCGTAATCCCAGTCTTCCTTAAAACCCAACAGCATCATTTTTTTCCTGCTATAAAAATTTTTCTCACTCATTTTTTAAAGTATTTTCTAATATAACACTGCAAAATTAACTGTCACTGTAAACACAATTTGGCTAAAGCTAACAGGACTTGCAGTATTGTTTTTCTCCTATTTTTTATATAATAAAATGCTCTGAATACAGATTAACTTTATGTCCCCAGTATTTGTTATCGTTTCACCTGTTTAAAAACACAAACTGAAAGTTCTTTGATAAATAGTCATAAAATTCATTGAGTTTTACTTTATTGTCAGCAACTTGTTCTGTTTTCTCACACAAAAAGCAAGTTTTTAATTTTATGCAGCAATACAGCCCAGCAGAACTCAGATAAGGCCTAGATCTATGTGTTTCTTATTGAGTTGGGTCTCTCTGATCCCCTGTCTCATGATGGCTAGCTCATTGCCATAGCCGTAACGTAACAGGACTCTCTCAGGTGTTGCTTGCTTTCAGCACCGGGCACTAGTGAAGACGTGGAACAACAGCACATCCTGTTAGGCTGGGAAATCAGCTGTCGATCTAGATGCTGGTCCTTACAAAGACTTCCCCAAAGATGTAACATGCTCTAACACGGCTTATAGAGGACGGAGAGGAGCTCACAATTCCAAAATGTGGGCAACAGTATAAAGTCATGCAGTCCAAAAATAAGGTAGGTTTGTTTATCTTTTTAATGAATAGCTTTGTTGAGATTCCATTGACATAACATACAAATCACCTTTTTTTTTTTTTTTTTTTTTTTTTTGAGACAGAGTCTCACTTTGTTGCCCAGGCTAGAGTGAGTGCCGTGGCTTCAGCCTAGCTCACAGCAACCTCAAACTCCTGGGCTCAAGCAATCCTGCTGCCTCAGCCTCCCAAGTAGCTGGGACTGCAGGCATGTGCCACTATGCCCAGCTAATTTTTTCTATATACATTAGTTGGCCAATTAATTTCTTTCAATTTATAGTAGAGATGGGGTCTCGCTCTTGCTCAGGCTGGTCTCGAACTCCTGAGCTCAAACGATCCACCCACCTTGGCCTCCCAGAAAGCTAGGATTACAGGCTTGAGCCACCGTGCCCGGCCATACAAATCACCTTTTAAAAAAATGTACAATTCAGTGTTTTTCTTTATATTTATATAGTTATACCAATATCGACATTAGTTGATTTTAGAATTTTTTATTTTATTTTATTTATTTATTTTTTGAGGCAAAGTCTTGCTCTGTTACCCAGGCTAGAGTGCAGTGGCATCATCATGGCTCACTGCAACCTCAAACTCCTGGGTTCGGGTGATCCTCTTGCCTCAGCCACCAGAGTAGTTGGGAGCACAGACACATGCCACCACACCCAGCTAATTTTCTATTTTTTGTATAGTTCGGGTTTCATTCTTGCTCAGGTTGGTCTTGAACTGGCCTCAAGCAATCCTCCCCCCTTGGCTTTCCAGAGTCCTAGGATTACAGGTGTGAGCCACCACATGTGCCCCATTTTAGAATATTTTATCATACCACTAAGACATACCAAGACATTCCACCAAGATGACTCATTCATCATCACCATCTCCTCCTTAGATCCTTTGGAAACCACTACCCTACTTTCTCTCCCTGGATTTGCTTATTCTGGAATTTTTATATAAATGGAACCACGCAGTATGTGGCTTTTTGTGGCAGGCTTCTTTCTCTAAGAATGTTGTTCTCAAGGTTCATTCATTTTGTAGTATATGTGAGTACTTCATTCATTTTATTGCTGAATAATATTCTATTTTATGGGCAGACCACATTTTCTTTATCCATTCATCAGCTTATACATATTTGGGTTTGTTTCAACCTTTTGATTATTATGAATAATGCTGCTATGGATATTTACGTGTAGATCTTTGTGAGGACATACATTTTCAAATTTCTTGGGTACATTCCTAGGAGTGGAATTGTTTAATCATATGGTAACTCTAGGTTTAACAATTTGAAAAGCTGTCAAACTGTTCTCAGGGAGAATACAACATTTTACATTTCTCCCATGAACTTAGGAGGGTTCTGATTTCTCCATGACCTCACTAATATATGACATTGTCTCTCCTTTTGATTTTAGTTATCTCAGTGAGTTTGAAGTGGTATCTTATTGTAATTTTGATCTGGATTTCCATAATGATGTTAACTATCTTTTAATAACAATTTGTATTTGTTTATTATTTATTAACACTATGTATATCTTCTTTAAAACATGTCTATTCCAATCTCTCAACCATTTAAAATTGAATTTTCTACCTTTTTATTGAGTTGAAATATTCTTTTTCTATTCTGGCTGAATTCAAGTCCCTTATCAAATATATGATTTGAAATATTTTCTCTCATTCTATAGGTTGATTTTTCACTTTCTTGATAGTATCATTTGAAGCACAAACTTTTTTTTTTTGTAATTTTGATGAAAGTCCAATTTATCTATTTTTTGATCGTTTGTTTTTGTGTGTTGTATTTCAGAAATAATTGCCCAAATTAAGGTTATGAAACACTTATGTTTCTCCAAGAGTTTTATAGTTTTTGCTCTTATGTTTAGGTGAATGATTTATTTTGGGTTGTTATAAGTAGTGTGAAGTAGGAGTCTAGAATCATTCATTTGCCTAGGTATATCCTATTGTCTCAGTACAATTTGCTGAAAAGATTACTCTTATTTCATTTACTTATCCTGGCTCTCTTCTTGAAAGTCAACTGACAATCAATGGAAAAGTATATTTTTAAACTCCTAATTCCAATCTATCTCTGCCTGTCTTTATAATAATACTATACTCTCTCAGTTATGATACTATTATAAGCTTTAATATCAAGAAGTAAAAGTACTTCAAATTTGTTTGTTTGTTTTTAAGATTAATTTGGCTATGCTAGAAATCTTGAATTTCTATATGGATTTGTTGATCTTATATCCCAAAATCTTGATGAAGCCACTTATTATTTTTAACTATAGATTTCTTACTACTTTTTATGTAAGATAATATTGTCTGTGATTAGAGAATATTTTTTCCCAACTTTTACCTTGAACCTGTGAGAATCTTTGTGACTTAAATGGGCTTTTTGAACATGGTGTGTGTGTATATATATATATATATATATATATATATATATATATATAATCCATTCAGGCAATCTGTATCTTTTAAGGGGGGCATTAAGACATTTTTCATTCAATGTTAGTATTTATACGTGAGATAGTGTTGTAGTCATCATGTTTATTTTTACCCAGTTGTTTTTTTTTTTTTTTTTTTTTCTTCTTCTTCTTCTTTGTATCACTGTTTTATAAAAGCCAGGAGTTTTAACTTTTGGATGATTTTACATTGGTGGATATCAATTGTTCGGTTCCATGTACAGAATACATTAAAGCATTTCTTGAAGGACAAGTCTAGTGGTGACAAATTCTTTTCATGTTTGCTTGTCTCGGAAAGATTTTATTTCTCCTTCATTTAATGAAACTTAATTTTTCAGGATATAAAATTATTGGCTGGCAATTATTTTGCTTAAGGAGTCTAAAAATGGGATCCCAATCCCTTCTGGCTTGTAAGGTTTCTGCTGAGAAGTCTGCTGTTAGTCTGATGGGTTTTCCTTTGTAAGTTACTTGATGATTTTGTCTCATGGCTTGTAGAATTTTTCTCCTTCACTTTAACCTTGGCCAGACTGATGACTGTGTGCCCTGATGATGTCCTATTTGTCTTGAATCTTCCAGATGTTTCTGAATTTCTTGTATATGAATGTCTAAATCTCTACCAATACCAAGGAAGTTTTCCTCTAATATTCCCTAAAATAGATTTTTCATGCTTTTTGTTCTTTCTTCCTCTCCCATAGGGATACCTATAATTTTTATATTTGTTCATTTTACATAATCCCATATTTTTCAGACAGATTGTTTCTTCTTGATTCATTTTGCTTCATTTTTGACTGACCGAGTTAATTTAAAAGTCTTGTTTTCAATCTCTGAAATCCTTTATTTTGCTTGGTCTAGTCTGGTATTAAAACTTCCCACTGTATTTTGACATTCTCTGTATGACTGTTTTCATTTCCAGAAGTTCTTTGAAGTTTTTTTCTTATATTATCTCTTTAGTGAATTTTTCATTCATGTCCTGAATTTTTATTTTTTTATTTCTTTGTGTTGGTTGTCAACTTTCTTATCAATATCATTGATCTTGTTTGCAAGCCATACTCTGAATTCTATATCTGACATTTCAACAATTTCCTTTTGGTTGGAGTCCCTCGCTGGAGAGCCAGTGTCATCCTTACAGAGTGGGGTGTCAAAGCGGTCTGTTTTTCCACATTGCCAGAGTTCTTATGCTGGTTCCTCATCATCTAGCACTGTCTCAGCTCAAAAGAGATGGATTTGTGGTCCATCTGTTCTCCTCTGCTGAGAATCTGTTGTTCAGTGAAGAGAGGGAGAAGTCCCTAGGGTGCTTGAGTTCTACTCCAGAAGATTTACCAGGTAAGAGAGGGGTGGATGCACTGTGAGCCTGTGACACTGCTGCTCTCCTGCATCTCCCTGGCCCCAGTTGTCTCAGGCAGGTGGGACACGGCAGGTTTGTGACAGGTAGTTGTTGGACAGTGTATATCTGGCAAGCTGTCAGTGTGCAGTGGGTGCGTGGTGGTCCGTCAGTGTGTGCTTTTGTATATTGGTTGGTTCATTTGTTGGCCACATGTCACCTGGGGGATACCTGCCGCTTTACAGGTGGTGGCAGTGATATTCCCAAGGTTAGATAGAGAATAAGCTCTGGAATGAGATTAAAAACCGAATTTCCTGATCTCTAGATTTTCTGGAAGAGAAGGGGGAAAATGAGGTGAGTAGGGGATCCTAAGCATTAGTTTATAGCTTTTAGATTAAATGAAAAAATAATTTTAAAAAATCAAAGTAGTTTGATAGTAGGAATCTTATTTTATTATTTGTCTAGTAATTCATGATCTAATATAGTTTAAATTGTAATATAGCATTATTTCATTAAAATGCATGAAAAATACAGATTAAAATATAGGAAGTAAGGAATATGAAGTAGTGTACAGGTCTTCCACTAATTCTCTTTTGATTATAAGATTATTTATTTTTTCTACTGTATTTTTGTTGCCTTTAGGAACAATTCATATATAGTCATATAAATAACCTCCCCCATTTTTTAATTTGAATTTAATTCTTTAATGTTTCAATTTTGAGCCACCAAATTTGTTGTTGATAGATTTTTCTAATATAGATTCAGCAAAAGATTTCAGTGGGGCTTCAGATTGCCTTGATTTAGAATTGTAAGAATGTTTCTTTTGAGAATACTTGATTTGTAGATAAGAATGATGATGTCAGTAACAACAGCTTCCTTTTACTGAAATACTGTTGTGCATCAAGAACTCTACTAATAAGAATTCATATTTCCATTTATTCTTCAAAACAGTTCTTTTAGATAAGCATCATTTCTGTTTTGCAGAGCAAGATATACTGGTTTAAGTAAGTCACTGGTTTACATAAGCAAAAGGTGATAGAGTGAAAATTGAACCAAGAATAATCTGACGGTAAAGCTTACTACTAGTACTACTATTACTACTGCTGCTGCTGCTAATAATAATAATAATAACAGAAAATAGAGAAGACAAAGGAAAGGTAGAGAAAAGTAGAAGGAGGTAAGAATGCAGAAAAGGAAGGAGATGGAAATATCACTAAAAAGACTTTTCCAATTATTTCCTTATTTAGTCTTTTGCATTCTGTGAAATAGGCAAAGCAAGACTCTGTGGGTGTTAGGCACTATTAGGCAGTAGTACCATTGTGTGGATGGGGTGTACAAAGATAAAACAATACCCTGAAGGCAGCTGTCAAGTCTAGTCAGAGCTACAGAAAGTTGCTAAATGCCACAGTATTGAAAGTAGGCAGGTTTAGAAGTGGTGAATGTGTGCAGAGTTAAAACCATCCTACTCAATGATCTATAAGGCTAGCATGCCATGCCTGTTATTAACCGCCCCAAGAGCACATCAAGTGGTTGAGTCAACACCAATTGCAGGTGTCAGTGTGGATGGTAATTCTCAAGAGAACTCTTTAGTGCATACTCATTAAATGACTATGTTTGTTTAAAGAAATAGAAAAGTAACAGACTGCAGTAGTGCATATCAAATGCAGCATTTATATATTAGACGCTGACCTTTTCAGAGTGTCTTTGTGTTGTGGCAATTCCTAGCAAACAATAATCTCTTTAAAAAAAACTCAATCTTCTTCCATCCTCTCAAAGTATCTTACATATAAACGGGACAAATGAATACACATGGGGGAAACTGGCTATCATGTTTCTGAGAGATGGCCATGACATTCAGCATAGAGAGGTTTGAAGTCCTCAAGAAATGGCTTCTGAGAAAAATTGTCACTGCCTTGGCAATCTGGGGATCAGGTTGCACAGACTGTCAGCTGAAAAGGAAATAAGAAAAAATATAAAGGTCCGTGAGTCAAGAACTGCCACCATCAGTCATTTAATCACTTCTGGACCACTGGCTTTTCAATGAGGCTTGAAGTAAACTTGTGAAAGATACGGGCTTATTTCAGAATAGATAGATGCCTCTCCTGTAGTATTCATCAAAGGACAGTTGGCTGGAAGGACTGACGTGCAGATTAGGAGGCCTGGCTCCAACTTCAGCAATAACCAGCTTTCTGCACTTGGACCCATGAATTTATATAAATTCTTATTCTTTCATGTAGAAAACACACAGAACAAACTAATATCATAGAACTTACAATGATATTGTTTAGAGCTTACTGCCCTGGATTTGTAAGAAAAATATATAAGAGATAATGAAGAAAATAAATGTTTGAGGCACTCCCTCCATTGGTGCAACAGCTATGCCATAGTGTACATTTACCATTTGATCTTCAAAACACAATGAAATAGGTATTCATATATACATATATATCCCTAGGAACAGAGGCTCAGTTTACTTAAGAACAAGTTTGCCTGGTTAGTACATTGGACCTACCAGGATTCTAAATCAGGCCTCATAGACCTAAAAGCCCACAGCATTGATACATATATTGCATATTGGAAAGACACAGTAACAAGTGCTGGTAGGAAGGTGGAAATGATGTGGCAGAGATGTTCCTGCCTTTGGAATGGTGAAAATCACGGAGAAGTAGAAGCCATGGCAGTAGCACTGCATTTAGAGTCAGAAGACCTTATTTTGAGCTTGGTTGTCATTTACTAGTTGTCATGTAGGGTAACTCACAGCACCTCATTGACATCACATCCTGATATGAAAAACATGTGGGGAGAATAAAGGAATTTTTATATTTGTTGTGAGAATTCCACATTCAAACAAATGAAAGTGTTTTATAAAAGTGAAAAATGAAACATGTAAATAGCAGTTATTTTTACTATAATAAACATTGTCATAAAAATAAATCAATATTTTACTTATGTTTCTGTTGTATTAATGATCATATTATATTTGTACTATCTATTTTTTCCATCTAATTTTCATTCTATCCACGAATACAGGGAGGGTCAAAAATTTAACTTTGTAAATTAAGGATAACACAAGGCCCAACAAATAATTTATACTAGTAAGTATTTGTTGAATGTATGGCATTCATGTATAATGAGAGGCCAATACATCACTTTTAATGGATCCTCAAAAGTCTTTATGTCAACAGATCAACCTTCAATTATAGGTAGAAGATCAGCAAGCAGAGAAGGGCTGATAAAAGTCAGGTCACCTTGGCTTCCAAGGAAATTGCCTCCCTCCTGCCCAGGAGTTAGTTGGTAGTTTTGTCTTGGCTTTGAGATCCCTGGAACCATTCCACCTGTCTGAGTTGTTCATCTGGATTACACTAGATTTGTAAGCTACAGTAGGAGATTTTTAATAGCAGGGAAATCATGAAAGGGCAGTTTCCAGCTGGGTGCAAAATGGGAACAGGTGTAACCGGGACTCTGCCCAAGTTGATACCAGACCTGCATCAAAATTAATGAAGTCAGGACAAATTCACAGGTAGAAGGCCACATGCTCATCCTTGGGTATGTTGCAAAGTCAAAAGGTCTCTTGAATCTTGTCCTAATCAAACTTTCTCTCCCAACTGTGACATACAAAAAAAAAAAAAAAAAAATCCTAGAATAGCCTTTAGTTAATTCAGGCAGTTTTTCATTCACCTACTTATCCATCCAATCATCTATCTAATCCTTTATGAACTGATTCATTTTATTTTTAACAAGTATGTATTTTCATCCTACAGGATTAGGCTCTGGAAATAAAAAGAAGGGAAATAAGCACAAACAAAACAATGAAAGAAGCATGTAGCTCTTTTCCAGTCTCAGGAAGGGGCTACTTTCTCTGTGTTCAACTAAGTGCTTTATATACGTTGTCAAATTTAATTCTCATAACAAACCTGAGTGGATTAAGCTTCTGAATTCAGATTGAGATTTCCTAAACCAGGCAAAATTTAAATCTAATGAGGTTCTTACAAGAAACACTAGTCTTAATCTAATGTTGAGTATAATAAAATGACCCTCCTTGTAGTCAAATCTCTATTGTTTATTCTCAGCCTTTATTTGTCATGGCTCATAGTTGTCCATCCCAATCTTACGGTAGGAAACAGAGCAAGTATAAGGACCAGGTAAATGCTAGATCATTTGGGGAAACTTTGAGCACCCTATGTCCTTTCTCCAAAATCACTGAGGACCCACCTTACTTCATTCACTCAATAGACATGTGTAATACATCTATAATAATGTACAGATGCCAACTACCTGCCAGACCCTGCGAGGCCTTGAGCAGATGAATAGAGGTGAATAAAGTGACTAAAGTTTGTGTGCTTATTTAGCTTATTATTTATTTCAAAAGACAGACACAAATATATAATTCTAAATACTTGATTTGTTAATATTAATAAAAAATGTGCAAAGAACTCTGGAGAAAAAATAATATGGTCTTGTCATATGTGCTGATTCTTCCAGATGCTAAATTTTGATTCTATCGCCAGTTTATTTAATCCACTCCTCTCCTTTGGGTTTTCATTCTTAGCTATTCTCCAGGATTGGCATATGGATTACTACTTGGATATTTGTATCTTAGAAAATTTCTAGTAGAATATCTTGGGCATAGAGTTTTGGATCAGCTTCTTACTGATCTGTGGCCCTCATGTACTGACGGGAGGCTTCAGCCCTGGCAGCTATGCCCAGTCAGAGTGTGAGGGGTTATGGAGATGTAGAGAAAACATGAGCGACTCTCTTCACCTTTAAGACGCTCCTGGTCTCAGAATCTGGGAGCTACTAGAAATTTTGGAATCAAATTGATTTAATGATACCCAGTCTTGTTTCTCAGATTTGCAGGGATTATAAATATAAAAAAACATAATGCATATTATTTAAGATAGTTTTAGAAACAATGATTAGAATAATGATAATAACTATTATAATAAATGTTTTCTCATTGACACTGTTATATGCTCTTTGTTTATTTTTCTTATTTAATCTTCATGTCAAACTTATGGGGTGGGTGCTGTTAGAATACTACGCAAGTGGCTGACTAAACTAAGGCATAAGATGACAAGGGTGTGCCAAAGATCACACAGAGTGGGAATTAAAAATAGGATATCTGACTCCAGACCCTATAACATAACTTTTATGCTATATAATTTATCAAATCTGCTCTGAACAGATGACACAATTATGTAATAATTACATTTTTGGAATGGAATTACATCAACACAGCATAGGAGAGCACTTATTTAAGCAGAGAAATTCTCACTGGTAGGAAACTCTAAGTTACATCCAGAGAATATTATTCTTTCGCTCACTAAATGATAGGGTCTTTGAAGACCCTGGTGGAAGAAATTTGCAAAGAAATAATCATTTCCTCTAGGACATTGAAAGGCATTGTAAGGCAACCAATGGAGGCTTAGAAGAGAGGAAGCCATGATCTAATTTAGAGTTTTTTTTTTTTTTTTCAAGATCACACTGGGTGGCTATGCCAAAAGTAGGTGGCATAAGGTAGAAGCAAAGGCCAGCCAAGATGCTATGACAATAATCTAAGTGAGAGGTAATGGAGACTTGGACCAAAGTGATAGCAACAGGGGAGATGTTAAGAAAGGACTGGTCCCAAAAATATCTATTTTAAAGATAGACCCTGAGAAATTGGAAGGAAAGAGTTGCTGATGGTTGAAATAAGAAGTTCTGCAAGAGGATAATATTATGATTAGAAAAAAAAATGGAATCAGTTTTGGACATGTGGAATTTGAGATACCTATTATTAGTCTACCAGCACTAATGAAAGTGAATATGCTGTTGATTGATGTGTAATTGGCACATTACAATTAATTTGTATCACTCGTTTATTCATTCAACAAATATTTATTGAAATCTTACTATGTGACTGGTTGGCACAGGGTATGTCTAAAGAGCAATACAAATATTTATATAGCCTGGCTCTCTAGTTCCATTTGTAGAAATCAATATTAAAAATCACAATTAGAAGAACAATCAAAGATATACTGACAATTCCTTTCAATGTCCTAGATGATTTACTCTTGAACTGGAAGACTAAATGACATTATCAAGTATCCATCAAGCAAAGACAAGATGAGAGAGATGAAAAAAGGCAGAATGCTCTGTAACTCAACTGCTCTCAATCTAATTAGATTTTGATTAAAATACAATGAGAAAATTGTATTCTGTTAACTTAGAATTCCTTTCTCTCTCTGCTCAGCCTGCCTCCTACTACTCCTCCCTTTGTTCACTCTAGAAACATACCTGTTTGTGCACCATTGCTTACCCACTCCAAGTTTGCTTCCAACCCAGGCCTTCAAATTTGTGGTTATCCACATGGCTCGTTCCCTCCTTTCTTTTAGGACTTGACTCAAATGTTACATTTTTAGAGAGGTCTTCTATGACTTACTGTTTAAGTTTCTCCTTTTCTCACATTCTTCATATCTTCCTTTTCTGTTTTATTTTTTTCTGTAACACTTATCACCACCTAGTATATTATATATACTTACATATGTTTTTTAATATATGTCTGTCCTTCCCATAACAAAAGGAAAACTACATAAGCACAGGGGCCTTTGTTGATTCTGTTTACTACTATATCCCCAGAACACAGAACAATATCTGATACATAAGAGGTACGCAATGAGGAGTATTTGTTAGATGGATGAATAAATGTCAAGAACGGAAATCAAGCAGGGGATGGGGATGTAGTAGGAGATGGGCCAAACCTACCTAATGGGTACAATTAACACTATCTGGGTGATGGGCACACATTTAACCCTGACTTAAGCATTACAATAGCAATCCACATAACCAAAAACATTTGTACCCCCATAATACTTTGAAATAAGAACATAAAAACAGAAATAAAAAAGAAGAAATAATCATTTCCATTTGTTGGGGGTTAGAAACTGAGGCCTAAGTAATTTATATAAATGACCCAAAAGGACATGGAAATGCAGAAAGTAGTCTCTGTTTTTCAGATTTCCATTCCTCAGATTAAGAAAATAACTATAATGCAAAATTCAAATGTTGAATTAAAGAAGACAATACATTACCCATGGGTTTATATGAGTGAAGGCTCATATCTTTAATTATAAAAGGTTTCATGGAAGAAAAGGCAGTTGAAATGGGTTAAAAAACATGTAACCTTTACCATATGATATATGGGAATAGTGCATTCTCAGCCCAGGACAATAGGGTAAAATGTGGATTTGTTGATATTACATGTTTTATCTCTCTTCATAGATAACAAAGTCTTCACACTTAGTTGAGTCCTGGTAAATGCCTATGCAGTACCCAGATTTTCTGGATTTCTGTCTAATACAGATGCTCAAAATTGTTTGGCTCTTTGAAGCACTCAAAACTTCCCAATAGTCTTCTGATACATTTTCAGGAAATTAACAATCTCTCCATGCTAATTGATGAGAATTAGGTTTTCCCTTTCCTCAAAGATTGGAGACTACTGTTAGATGCTCTGAAATAAATTTATCAAAATATACATAGCAGTTTGTCTTCCAGGTTTCTCTGAGAAGAAAGAACATGCTTACTTTTACAAAGATAATTTTTTTCCCCCAGAATGAACCTTATATTTCAGGGGTCCTCAAACTTTTTAAACAGGGGACCAGTTCACTGTCCCTCAGACTGTTGGAGAGTGGGCACTGTGGGCCGGGGATGAATCGGCTGCTAAGCAGGACAGGCAGCTGCAACAAAAACACCCAGCCGGCTGGATAAATATCCTAGGCGGGTAGCACGTGACCCGTGGGCCTGTAGTTTGAGGATGCCTATGATATAGGTTTAGGCTAATAGTACTCACTATTCTGAGTCTACCACCTGCTTAGGGCCAGATATGCATTACATATATTACGTCATTTAATCTTCAAAAAATAAACAGATAGCAAATTAAACCAGAAATATATCAATAGTAGTAGCCACACTAGAAACAGTAAACCATCTGATACATGATCATAATCCCCATTTCAGATAGGAAAATAGAATCTCTGCAACTAATTAACAATAAAGTACATTTTCCAAAGCATGGATATCAAGTGACAGGACTTTTATTCTGACCTGGAAATACTAATTATAAAGATAGTTATCTTCTCATTGACAGCACTGCCTCAACGTTACCTTTCAATAAATGGGAGTTTCATTCCATGAAAAATTTAGATAAATTGAACTAAATGCTTGGATTAAGGACCCTGGATATATCTAGAAATACTCTTTCCTATTTGTGTGCTCATTTCGCAAAAATTAATTTATTTGTTTAGAAATATTTCTTGAGTAGCTACTTATCCTTGGCAATGACAGGCACGTTGAGACCTGAGGAATCTAAAGACAAAAGGTTCACCTAGGAAACCTTACAGAGTGGGAAGGAAAAGTGCACATACAGAGAGAAGACTTTTCAGACAGGAAAATAGCTGGGAAATTCCATGGCAATAGAGTGAAGCATGATGTGTTTCGTAGATGATAAATAACTCAATTTGGCTACATGTAGGATCCATTATGGACTAGGGTCCATGAAGATGAGGGACAGAAAAGAGGATTAGAGAGGTATGTTTATGAAAGACTTGCAAATTTTCTATTCTCAAGGCAAATTTTTCACTGAAGAAACTTTTGCCAGCACCCTAAGAAAGACTCATTCCATGAACCTAACAAACCAAGCCACAAAATACATGATGCAAAACTGTCAGAATTGAAGGAAGACAAATACAATTCAATAGTAATAGTTGGATATTTAAATACTCTGCTTTTCCTTGATAGAGCAAATAGGTAGAGATCAATAAGGAAAGAAGACACTTGAACAACAAACAGATTTGTCTTAATATACATTGATATTTGTTTCTCCATCTGATATCAGCAAAATATACACTCTTTCCAAGTGCACATGCGACATTTTTTCAGGATAGAACATATGGTAGGCCATAAAACAAGCTTCAGTATATTCAAAAGGATTAAAGTAAAAGTGCATTCTCTGAACTGAATGAAATAAAATTAGAAATCAATGCCAGAAAAAATATTGGAAAAATTTAAAAATAGGTGATAATTAATATATTTCTAAATAAGCAATGAGTCAAACAGCAATTATCAAGGGTAATTATAAAATATTTGGAAATGAGTGAAAGTGAAGGCGTAACAAATCAAAATATGTGGGATGCCTCTAAAGCAATGCTGAATACTTATAAACACCTATATTAAAAGAGAAGAAATATCTCAAATCAGTCAGTATTTCTTAGAACCAATATTATTAGAGCTAATGCATGTATTGTAGCTCTCCATGTCTATGATTAATTGAATAGAAATGAAAGCTGAGTCAATCCTTGATTACCTCAAAATTGTGGAAGATAGAAACTTGGTCACATACTCATGAATTTCTAAGCTGTAACTCATCTTCTTACATACACAGACACCTCATCCTTAGCACTCTGCTCTAGAGAGCTCCTTGTTGAAAATGGTAATCTCTCAGTCTTTTGTTCTTTCTTAAAGTTTGTTTTATGTTATGTACATATAGTCCATTTTTAGAATGTTATTGAAACACAAAGTGTAACTATTCAGAAATTTTCAGACATAAATTTCATAGTGGAAAGCTATGCATCAATCATTATATCCATCCTTCCCTCTATTCTTTTAAAAAGTATTTATTGAGTTCTAATTATGTGCCAGGCTCTCTTCTAGGCACTGGGAATACATCAATGAAAAAAAAAAAGTCAGCAATTCTTGCCATTTTGAATCATACATACTAGTGGGGAAAAAATCAGATAATTACAAAAATTAATAAATAAAATATGCTTTATATATTAGAACTGAGGAAAAACTAATGCAGGCAAGGGGAAAAGGGAAATTCTAAATTGAATGGCTAGGGAATGCCTCACTATGAAGGCCATAAGTGAGTAAAGATGTTGAGGAGGTGAGGAAGTCAGCGGCCTGGAGCTCAGGGGAAGAACATTCAATTTGCCTTTGTGATTAGCAGGAGGAAAGATTCTGAGACAAGAAAACTTGTGTAGAGTAGAGAGAACAAGGGGAAGAGTAATGGGTGACAAGGTGAGAGGTATCTGAGAGCCTGATGCATGGCCTCAGACACTTTGAACCATTTTGCCATTTTTCTTTTTAAAAAAATGGAAAAACACTCCAGGGGGTTGAACAAAGGGATGGCATGGTTTGCTTCTTATTTTGAAAGGGGGACACTGGCTGCTGATGGAGGCTTGGACCAAGGAAGTAACAATGAGGCTGTGAGAAGAAGTCATAGTCTGAATGTATGTTTCAGACAGAGCTATCTGTATTTGGCAACAAATTTCACATGGAGTATGAGAGAAAGATTTGAGTCAATGATGAAGGGTGTCTCCAAGTGTTTCTTTTCATATTTTTTTTTCCTTTCCTTAATAGAGTTGTCATTTATTGAGATGAGGAAGAGGGCAGGAATTTAATTTATCTGTGGTAGTTGAGGGGAATAGCAAAAGAAAAGTTTTATGTATTCAAGTTTTGAGATTATGAGTAAGCAATTGAGTTTGAGATAAAGGTAAAGGCTTGAGGCATATATTGTATAGATATGAGTTAGACATGGTATTTAAAGCTGTGTTTTCAGATGAGATTGTTAAAAAGAGTTATTATATATGGAAAAGAGGAAAATTTCAAAGACTGATCCCCAGGGCATTTTATTACTAACATTTAGAATGAGAGAGATGAGATGAATCCAAAGCAAAGGTTAGGAAGAAACAATCAGTGGAGTTAAAGGAAAAGAAGGAAAATCTGGTGACATGAAATGCCACCCTCTCTTTAAAGAATCATTTGTGGTAGTAGCATCTGACAATGCTGTCAGTAGACTGTCCTCAGCTGTCTTGTAGCCAAGGGCAGTCAAGGTCATACCGTTTTCAGGGAGGCTTACATACAATGGCTGATTTAAAGGCCTGACCATTTCAGCTCAAGTCATGACTTCTCTGATGGGCCACTTTAACACCGGAGTTCTTTTAGGAGTTGGCTAGGGGAGCTTTCATGCATCACAGCTCAACTCCTCACTCTGCACAATCTTGCTTTCTTCCTCTGCCCTTCATACGTACTAACGTTAAGGTCATTCCTTAGTAAACATTCTGCACATTCTGCTTCAAAATGTTCTTCCTGGAGGACCCACATGAAATAAAAATGTGTTTCACACACGATAAACTCAAGGAAAGTGGTAAACTGTATCATATATTGTTGACAGATCAGGTAAGATAAGAAGAACTGACTATTGAATTTATCAAAGGTCAAGTGAATAAGAGAGGGATGGTAGAGAAAAATACCCAGTTGGCAAGAATTTACCTTTTGAATGAGAGGCAAGAAGTTGGACACAAAGAGAATAAACAACTGTTTTAAAGCAAGTGTCCTCAAACAATGGCCCACAGGCCACATGGGGGTGTTTTTGCCTGTTTGCATTTTTACTTCAAAATAAGACATGTGCAGTGTGCATAGGAATTTGTTCATAGTTGTTTTTTTTGTTGTTGTTGTTTTTAACTATAGTCCTGCCCTCCAACGGTCTGAGGGACAGTGAACTGGCCCCATGTTTAAAAAGTTTGAGGACCCCTGTTTTAGAGGTTTTACTGAGAAATGGGAAACAAATAGCTGGAGCTAGCTAAGGGGTAAATTGTGGTCAAGAGAGGATTTTATGCTTTATTTTTTGTATGATAAGAGAAATAAAAGCACATCTGTAACCTAGTAAGAAAGATGAGGTATAGAGGGAAAATTAATAATACATAAAGAAGGAAGAATTGATAAAGCAATATCATTGATAGAGGCAGAGGAGATGGGATATATGGAAAGGCTGGAGGCTGTTGTCTCCATAGCAGATAAGAAGACAGAGTATATGAGCACAGATAGACAAACCTAGGTTGGCATGGTAGGGGTGCACTCTGATTAGCAGAGTTGTCAGCTGAAAATGAGGATGGATGATCAAGTGATAGAAGCTTGAAGATAGAGAAGAAAGTGAATCCAGTTGACTAGAAATGTGGAATAGCAAATGAACCAGGAAACTGCAGTATGATTTCTGGATTATTGAGGTCCATAGTACTAGAGAGTCAGAGATTAGGTGAAGTTATTGAATTTTGTAGGTATTTTATTATTAATTGATTACTGTCCACACCACTTTTATTATTGCTACATGAATATCTTTGTGAGAGAGAATTTGATAATATTATGTTTTCATCACTCTTTCTGGTACTGGGGAAATTGGATTGCCACATGCAGAAGAATGAAATACAACCCCTATTTCACACCATGTATAAAAATCAACTCAAGTTGAATAAAAGAGAAAATAGGAAAAACTCTTCTAGACATCAGATTAGGCAAAGAATTTGTGAATGAGACACCAAAGGCAAATATGGCAACAAAAATATAAATAAAAGGGACTTAAATTAAAAAGCTTCTGCACAGCAAAGAAAATAATCAACAAAGTGAATAGACAACCTACAGAATGGAAGAAAATCTGACAAAGAGCTAACATCCAGAATCTACAAAGAACTCAAATAAATCAGCAAGGAAAAAACAAACAAACAAATACATAAAAAATGTGGGCACAATACATGAATAGAAGTTTTTCAGAAGAAGATAGACCAATGGCCAACAGCCATATGAAAAAATGCTCAATGTTACTAATCATCAGATAGATTCAAATTAAAACCACAATGAGATACCACCTTACCCCTATCAGAATGGCAATTATTAAAAAGTAATAAAATAATAGATGTGAGTGTGGATAAAGAGAGAAAGGAACACTTACACACTGTTGGTAGGACTGCAAATTAGTACAACCTCTATGAAAAGCAGTATGGAGATTCCTCAAATAAATAAATGTAGACTTGGAATTTGATACATAATTCCACATCCATTCAAAGGAAAATAAGTCATTTTATCAAAAAGACACCTGTACTCAAATATTTATTGCAGTACTATTCACAATTGCAAAGATACAGCAACAACCTAAGTGCTTATCACTTCACGAGTGGACTAAAAAAAATGTAGTGTGTGTATACACATATACCACTATATATACATGTACACATACACACACACACACATGCACACATCATGGCGTACTACAGAGCCATAAAATGTAATAAAATAATGTCTTTTGTAGCAACTTGAATAGAATTGAGACTCATTATCTTAGGTGAAGTATCTCTGAAATAGAGAAATTAACACCATATGTCCTCACTAATAATTGGAAGCTAAATGGACACAAATGGGCACAAAGAGAAGTAAAGGATTGAAAACTAAGAAGGGGAGAGAGTGGGACTGGAGTGAGGGATAAAAACTTAACTATTGGGCACAGTGAACACTATTCTTGTGACAGGCACACTAAAAACCCTGACTTTAGCATTATACAAGGTATTCACATAAGAAAAACATTTGTATCCCTTAATATATTGAAATTAGAAATAATGAAAAGAAAAAATACACATCTTTCAGAATTTCAGAGAGAGAAAAATTATTTCTAATAATCTAATTAAAAGTGTGAAACTAACAAAAAATACAATTATAATTGAAAATAAATAATGTGGCAAGATGTCAAATATTTATTTACCTGTGGCAACTCTAGATAGAGTAATTTCCCTATTAAAATGAGAAATTTTCATAAAAGATTAAAAAATCTAGCTATATTTTGTTTGACACAGATATTAATAAAGGGTCTCCTAAGATGTTTTGATAGATAAAAAAATCAGTAAATATTAACCAAAATAAATTTAATATAGCACTGCTAGTGTAAGACTAAATATAAGTTTATACAGAAAGTATTAAAGAAGATTTAAGGCAATCCTATTCCTTACTAAGTGGGAAAATCCACACCAAGGATGTAATAGCTGTAGACCTCTATGCACCTCCCTTTATCTTGGGGAATACAAAAAATAAATCAAAATGATGAAATCTGAATAATAATTCTGATTAGATGCTGGTCATCATCATCATAAAATCCTAACCCCTAAAGTTTTCAGTAGGAAATAATGGGATTTGTGAGCATGAGAGACTTCATATAGCATGTACTTGGAAGGCCTCTCTGATGCTGCACATTTAAGCTGAGATCCCAAAGACATGTTGGAAGATGACATAGGGACATTTAGCTCATGAGCATTGGGAACAAGTGCCCTGAAGCAGAAAAAGGCTGCCATTTTAAAGGGCCAAAAGTAAGATGAGTGTGGCTAGAGAAGAGGACATAATAGAGGGATCGGTGAACTGTGTGGTCAGAGCCAAGAACAGGTGATGAAGGTCATTGAAAATAATCACTGTAAGGAATTTGAATATTTTTCTATTTGTAACGGGAAGTCACGAGGGCACTTTAAGAGTGTGCTGTGATTGACTTAGAGTCTAGAAAGATAAGAGTGATTAGAAAGGCCATGGATTGTAGGGACAAGTTTAGCACAAGCATGTGGAGACAGATGAAGGGGATGTTAGTAGCTGCCCCTCAGGAAGTTGTAGGTAGGTAGTTAATGGTAAGTGGCAGGATCCAGTGTATAGTGTGAAGATAGAGTCTGTGGGATTTATTGATGTTTTGGTCAAGACAAAGAGAAGATCATAGATGATTTCCAGGCCATTGAATGTCCTTGCTCTCAGTCATGGTCCTCTTGGACATTGATAAAAATTCCTCCCACTCCCACACACTTGGTTGTGGGGAAGGGCCAACTGAGCCTATCTTTTTCCTGAATCCATGTTTATAGCAAGGTTTCATCCAAAGCCGCTCTGCTTGACATGGCACAAACATCTAACTTTACTCTCTCATTCCTTGTCAATATGAGCCTATAGAATACACATAAACATAGAGTTATCCTTCTTTGGCCCTTCCTGCTTGGTTTTCTTTTGGGGATTGCCCTTCTCCCCCTTTTGAAAGCAATGAAGCATCACAAATCTACATGTTCCTACTCCTCTATTTTAAAGTACTCATTTAACGAGAGCTGAATCCTGTGGATTTATATAGGGAGTAGGCTATCACAAGTGGCAGGGGTTGAGAAACAGGCAAGAAGTACCTGTGTTTGCTGTTATGGGAATCCTGTGACTTTATCTTAGGGTGAAAGACTGAGGAAAGTGCATGTCTTTCTATCTTCCAGTGTTACAGACTATCTCTATGCAGATATTAAATATAATTGCATACATGCAATTAGTTATTATCGGTGCTGGCAAAGTCTGTTTTTTGCATTTCATTTTGAAATGTAATTATGATTTCATTTAAAAAAATCTCATACATATATTTTATTGAGAAGATGAGAAATACTGAATCAGAGTCTGAACTGAGGTTTTTGTGGGGAAAAAAATCACAACAGAAAGAAAAGTTCATTGTGGTATTCAACTCTGAGTCCCCATATAGCACCTAAAAGAAAGTCTGGCGTGGTATAAAACAAGCACGTGAAAAATAATTATATGCTTTAATAACTTGTTTAGAGCCAGCTAAAATTATTATCTGCACTCATTAAGAATCAACATACTAGCCAAATTTGGAAAAGACCACACAATTATAAAATACATTGCATTTCTTGATTTTTTAAATTAAAAATAATTATTCACTCAGTGCAGAGACAGACAAATACAAAATCTAATTTTAATTAAAACCAATGCAAATGCATTTATGTAAAAGTGGACTGGCTTTGGAAAAAAAAGATTCTGAATTTTAAACAAACTAAATGAAATGTGCTACTACTCTTCTGGTGATAAAATATAAAAGCTTGCAGTCAGAGAATGTATCTTAAAAATATTCTTTTTTTAATCTCCATGAATTTTTTGATTTGTAAATAGTCTTTTCATAACAGTATTTTTTCTCGGATATTTTCCTAGTTTTATTTTTTAGTTGATGCGATCTTCTTTGTATTTTATGTTTCTTAACACAACTTTGTGAATTAGATCCAAAAGTATCTTTGTCCTCATTTTATACAAAACTGTATGTCTGAGGTTAACACAGCATGCAAATGGCAGAACCAGGATGTTAATCTTATAATCCTGTGGGATTTTCCCACTCTACTTTCTTTACATTTGGCATAATACAGTAACACAGCATATACACCAAATTTTTCAGGACATCTATTTGGACTATGTCATTCCCACTTGAATTGTCTAGTCATATGCATACATTTGCATCAGAAACTATGTGAGAAGTAGCATTTATTAATTAGGCAGCCTCGATATTTTTTTTCGCAAATCACAGATTGTGTAATTACAAAGTTGCAGGTGGTATCAAGCAGAGATAGAAGGAACTCCATACCAGAGAAAGAAAAATAGAGGAACTTATAAACTCATGTCATCCATCTCAGGTAATTAATTGGCCTCTCTTGTTTCCCTTGGAGGAATGTTCTCTCTACATAATTCTGCAGATAGACTAACAATTTAACGTATCAGCAGCTTGATGAGATAAACTATAACCTTTGATTAATCACCTCATCACCCGGCTTCTCAATATTAGAATGCTAGAAATATTAACAAATATTTAATTTACACATAAAAAATTTTATTTGTAATAGTTTACACTTTCATTTTATCAATTTTAAAAGATTAATGTTTACCACAATGTGCTTTATCTTGAGATCAAATACACTGTGTTCTGAGGACATTATAATTTAGTAGTATTTGACATGCTCTGAGAAGGACATAGAGTAAATCCCTGATGTGTGGCATTAAACATTATGAAAGTGGCCAATATTTCTGAAAGAGAAGAATACTCTGTTATGTTGTTATTAAAAGAGTAGTAATTTACCAATGCAATGCCATTACCTGGGAAGACATAGAGTAAAAGTATAGGATTTGACTTCCACGGAGTATCGAGTATGAAAACAGGCAACCTTTTAACCTGTACTTAAAGAGCATCTATTCTTATTATGGGTACATTCTGTGACTGAGGGGAGGAGGCCTCCCTCGTGAGGCTCCACAGTGTGAGAGGCCATGAACAAGAAAGACTTAGCATCAATCTCTCCTCTTTGTGACAATCATTTAATGTGAATATCTTCATCATGTACCTTACACTTAAGTATCTGTTCAGTTTCCTCCACTTACTCCTCCTCAGAACAGGCAAAAAAAAAAAAAAAGTGCACTTTTTAAGGGATCCGAGGATGTTTGTTGAATGAATGAGGTATGAATGAATAGAAGTCTTGAGATCCTTTTAAGACTAGGATGACTTTAAATGTCTATTTTATCTCTATCACTGAATGGTAATATAGAAGTATTAATTTAACGTTGCTGCACCTCGGTTTTCTCACCTGCAAAATTAAGGAAATAAAACCTCTCTCAAGGATTTATTCTAATGAAAAAATTACCACTGGCTGGGCACAGTGGCTCACACCTGTAATCCTAGCACTCTGGGAAGCTGAGGCAGGAGGATTGCTCGAGGTCAGGAGTTTGAAACCAGCCTGAGCAAGACCAAGATCCCGTCTCTACTATAAATAGAAAGAAATTAATTGGCCAACTAATATATATATAGAAAAAATTAGCCGGGCATGGTGGTGCATGCCTGTAGTCCCTACTTGGGAGGCTGAGGCAGCAGGATTGCTTGAGCCCAGGAGTTTGAGGTTGCTGTGAGCTAAGCTGACGCCACAGCACTCACTCTAGCCTGGACAACAAAGCAAGACTCTGTCTCAAAAAAAAAAAAAAAAAAAGAAAAGAAAAGAAAAGAAAAAATTACCACTTACAAAATCTCTAAATCAGTGCCTGGCACATAGAAGACACACAATATATATGGACATGGATTTCTCCTTTTCTTTCAGAGCATCACCAGGTCCAGTGTAGGCTCTGAGGGTCTTGGGCAGTAGAGAAAGCAAACTCAAGAAGTGAGGATGAGGTGCAGACACAAGCTCTAAAGGCAACTTTACAAACCTGCAGTTCGAAGCTGAAGTTTCTGGAGGCAGGTCCCAATGGTGCTGTGGCAAATCACTGAAGAAACTGTTTTGAGTAAAACGATCTTTGGTTATAAAACTTAATCCATAACAGTGACAAAATCACTTAATATGAATAAGCCTCAGTTTTTGTTTTGTTTTGGTTAGGTTTTGATTTTGTCTGTGTATTTTTTTTTACCTGTAGAAAGAAGAAAAGGTTGGACTAAAATATGTATTTTTTTTCAAACTCAAATCTCAAATTCTCTTTATTTTAATTCACCTTAACAACTCAGTGTGAGTCTTTGTAAACTGCCTTGTATCACAATAAACACTGTATTACAAAAAATATATCGGAAGGATATGGCGGTCAATCAGAGAGAAGGGGCATATGAGATAATTAGCCATCCTACAATGCAATAGTACTACAGCAGATGTATATGTGGCATGGCCTGGGGTGGAGAGCTTGGAGCCCTTACTGGCAGCCCAAATTGTTTCTTGTGCATGGTGCCCTCAGCAAGGCTGCACAGAGAAAGTGATGGTATCCGAGATTAATCCAGAACCCTGGTATTATGGTGACAATGTGAGCAAATGTACAGTGGTTCTAAGTGCAAGAAGGTTTTTCTCATTCATGGGTCATCTGTTATGTACCTACTATGAGTCAGCTCTGAGCTATGTGCCTGAAATTCAGAGAAGGCCAATTAACCCCTGGATGCTTGGTGACTATGGCCTATGGTGAGCAGCGCGATTAAACAAGATTGGAAAAGTACATTGAAGGGCCTTGGATGAATGATATAATTGTTGAATTTTATGTGGTAAATAACAGAGAACCAATATTTCTATAAAGACAGTGAAACAACTTGAGATTGCAAAAGTTAAATTTTGTTTCAATGTGGGAGTGACAAATTAGTGATTGGAAAGATTAGAGAGTCAGGGAAGCCAGTGATGAAGATAGTTTAAGAAGATAAATCTCTCCACAAAATAGCCTCTTCCTGAAGTCAAATCCCTGTCCTAATATATGCCATAAAAATCTCTCTTCTCTTGAACACAATTTTGTAATTTAAATTAGCTTAGAAAAATATTGCAAAACCTACTGGTGACTGCATAATGCATGTCACTTCCCTGGAGATGTCGGTGTATCTTTTAAAAATAGTTCTAGAATACCTGTCATAGTTTGTAGTTATTCAGTTATTTTTTTCTGATTACTTTTATCTTTATTTTCCTGTTTTACTCATTTTATTGAATAAATTGTTTAAAGTATTATTTATTGAGCACCCCCTATGTATTAAGTGTAGTACTAAACATTTTATATATTTTATCACATTTAATCCTCACAATGAATCTCTGGTCATTGCTCACATGGACACCAGGATTGGAAAGTTTATTTAACTTAGTCAAGGTCAAAATGTCTCTATAAGCCAATGGCTGGAATCTAAAGCCCATATTCTGTCCAGAGCAAATACAAATATCAATGATCTCTTCCTTCTTAGAGCCTGACCCAAATCAGAAAAATAAAGGAAATCAGGAAATCATCTCTGGAGTCAAAAAGATTCAAATTTGAATATTCTTTCTCTCTCTCTCATACACACACATACACACACTCACTCACTCACACACACACTTTCTCTCTATTCCCCTCCATGGGACTACTTACAGAAACTCTTGGTGCACTTATTTGTAAAGTGGGGCTAATAATACCTACCTTATTGGCTTAGGTTGAACTTCCTTAAAACAGCACTTGTTAGAACAACCATCACAACAACCAACTGTAAGAGGTCAACAAATGTCAAGTTCTTTTCCAAATTCCATACCTCCCTCTGTATTTGTTCCATTGTGTTTCAATTACCTGTTAACAGGTCTTTCTCTTCTGGTCTGACCAACTGCGCATATTGAAAGGGCAAAAAGTTTTCTCATTAATCTCTGTGCCCACAGTCTTAATTCAATGCCTAGAATTTAAGACCTTAACAGACACTTAATAAATGTTTGAATGGATGAGTAGGCAAGGCATAATTGGAATGCCCTCTTTTGTTTCAATCACTTCTCCTAAATGCTGTTGGGTATAATAAGGCATTCTGTGCGGAAGTTTTAGAGAAGAATCTTGTTCTGTGTGTGTGTGCGTGTGCGTGTGCGTGTGTGTGTGTGTGTGTGTGTGTGTGGCAAAGCTGTGATCTCTGCCATGTTCTAACATGATATATAAAACAAATTAAAGCAAGTACAAATGGAAATCAGACCTATGGAAAACAGGAAGGATGACATATGCTAACCAAGGGCACTAGCTGAGCACCAAATTAGTCTCTACACTCTTTGGTTACCATGGCAAAGAGTAAGACATAGTAAGCTAAATATAATCTGATTATCGGTAAGGCAGACATCTAGGTAAAAGTTTTCTTGGCACTTAATTATAAAGACATATCATCAATGGGGCTGTCAGATGCTGAACGTAGAGGAACATGTCTTCAGAGAACTAGAGGCTCAGAGGCAGAGCCAGCCCTTGAATTTCAAAGGAGATGTCATCACAGTATATCTGTGAGAACCACTGTATACCAAGTGCAGCCCCTTTCTAACCTCCAAATTAGCCTTGTTCCTAGCTTTAAAATATTTATCACCCCCATGTCTTACATAGACTTCTTTGGGCATATGACCCACTTAGATTTTTGTCCCCTCTCCTGCACTAACCTGGAAGGGGTTTCACTGTGCCTGGCCCATGCTTCCCTCCAAGTACCCACCATTCCTGTCTTGCTCAGATTTTCCCAGCATCCCTCTCTCTCCTGACTCAGGCATCTGTCTTCCTTCTTCTACCCGAAAGACATCTCACATCCCCCATTCATAGATTGCAAATACTTGCTAAGTTTATTGGTTCCCACAGCTGCATCCTCTGAAAGACTGGAGACACAGGAGGCAAAACTGGCCTTCTCACATTCAGCTCTATGTATCTAAAACCCAATACAATGCTTTCCACAGGGAAGATGCTTTAGAAATGTAAAGAATGTGCAATTTGGGGGATCTAGCCTTGCTAAATGGCTGAAATAGTACAGTACCTTATAAATGAGACATAGTACTATGTAATGGACAATATCCTTCAGAATGAGTCAAGATTTGGCTGTCCAAAAATGAATGTACACTTAGACTCCAATAAACACATAAGACACAAGTATAAAGAGGAAACTTCTCTCCTTTATTCTGCTAAAGAATAAACGTCAGCCTTCTTAGATCCATAGTTTAATCCTACCTAAGTCTAATGACTTAAAGACATGATCACAATGGTCTCTACATCTTAAGGAACACACTCCAGTACTAGTAAAAGAATATTTGGACATGGATCACTAATATATGTATAATTATTTAATAATTATATCAGAATCATTTTACTAATGTAGGTCATGTACATGAATGTTATGTACCCAAAATATCTATTTTTCACCTTTCATACTGCTTCTGTTCCAGCACTCAAGACTTGAGACATAACAGACTAATTGCCAATAAATTTTCATTCCTCTGCTTTTTATACCATCTCTTCACACAACCTTGAAAGATCTTCCTTTCTTTATTGTCCAATATTTTTAGGACATTTAAAATGCCACCTCCTATATAAAGACTTCCTTGGTCTTTTGCTAGGATTAACAAGTCTTTCTGCTCTCCCACAAGCATTTTGCCCATACTTAGGTTACGTTCTTATTTCAGTATGCTTTATCTGTATTTGTTCTACTAGATGGAAACATTTTAATGACAAAGACTTAGCATTAAAAAAAGCCTTCTGGTTTCCTTCCACAGTTCAATAACACCAACCTTAGAAATTTCTTTTTATTTATTTTTTTAAATCATATCATTCATCTATGTTTTTCTTTGAGGCCACAACAATTTCTAACTTAAATTCAGCAATAAAAAATGTTATCCTTAAAAGCCAAAACAAGCAAAACAACAACAACAACAAAATGTTCTCTAGTCTCCTTATCTTGATGTCATTTTTGGTATATGCACATTGGAACAAAATTTTAAAGCTAAGGTTATTTACGGCTAAAAGCTATAATGTGTTTTCACATCATCTTGCTTGCTATTTAAAAAGTCCTTTGAAGGAGGTAGAAAAGAAAAGAAACTCCATTTTATAGACAAGAAACCAGTCACTGAAAAGTGGACTTGCTGGTGGTCACAGGGCTGGAGAAAGGTGAACATGGGTACAGATAATGTCTAATGGCATAAAGTGTCAATAATTTAGTTGGCTCACTTGTAAAAGTTCTGAAGAGAAGTAGCTGGAAGAAAGTGGGATATTTATTACCAATTAGAATAATGCAGTCTCCCACCAAAGAAATATTCAACCATTGTTAAATTTTTATTTTGAATAAAGCCTGACCTATGTTTAAATAGCTGATAAAGATATGTTCTACTATTAATTTTTATGACACTTAAGTAAGTTAGTGGTCTTGAGTTCTAAGAAAACATGCAAAGATGTTATCTTTTTCTCACACTAATTACAGGAATCAGCTGGCTTAAATTTAGAATAAATAATTTGACTCTGGGCTGAGATACTCTATTAACCTAATGCATTACCAAGTATCCTTGTCTGTTAAAAATAGGGGCGCTGCCTCCTGCTGCCTCCCCAACTTTGAAATCTTATATGATTCCATCATTGAATTCAGCTAATGAAGTATAGGTAGGTGTTAGCTGAAAAGTGACTTCTTTTTCTTCAAAATGACTCATTTTTCCTGATAAATGATTTAACCAATCTAGTTCCCAAGAAGAATATTTATTTCACTCTGATAATGTACAGTATGCATTTTACCAGTAACACAAGTTTCAATAGTTAATGAGCCATGGCTAGTTCTAAGTGTGATACATCTTTGTCTTTCCATAGCTTCAGTGGAAGAGCACCTTGCTGTAATTGACTTAAAAAGGAGGCTGCTACCACTTTTCATTTCAAGTAAAGTTTCTTAAGTCTCAAATTCTAGTAGGATTGGTTTAAAATTAGAGGTATTTGTAATTGTGTATGTCACTTTTGGCCATAAAGCTGATTCCAATATGAAACTGGGATTACAAAACATCATTCCAACTTATGGTAAATGACGTGAAACAGTGTATGCTTCAAACCTGGGGCCTTTGATTCATATCAGTGCACACACAAATTTTGGAACTGGAAACTCAGAAAATAGTGTAGCAGGTGGCCCAACAGGGCCCCAATATGGGGCAAAACATTAAATGAATTATCTTTCCTCAGTTTGTCCTTTTTACTTGCTTCTTTTCCCTTTTCTCTTATGATCTCTGTTTCTGAATCATGACTTCATTCTTCGGACCCATTGACATATGTGACTTTTCTGGCATGATTGTATGTTCTTTGTCCTGAGCCAGGTTTTGTTTTTTGAGTCACTCCAGGAAGATGTTCTGACTCCTTAAACCCTTGTAATTAAAATTGCCCTTGGCACCGGTCAGCTTGGCTAACGTCATGCTAGGTTTATTCCATATCCCTATGAAAGCGGATTTGATGACTACGACACTGAGGGAGCTTAATCCAAATTGTCTGAGTAAATGAGATAATACATCTGAGAACACTCGTAAACTAGGAAGCAAGTCAAATGTGCAAAATCAAATCAAAGCCATCTTCAATGTTACTAAATATACATAAATGAGTATATGTGTGCATAAGTGTATTGTACGGACATGAATATGTAAGTATATATGGGCATGCATATGTATGGGTGCACATGTATGCACGTGCATACGTGTAAGCGTTTCTGTGTGTATATGCATGTGTAGTTATATAAGTGCATGCCTATGTGTGTATGTGTATGTATATTTGCATCTGTATGCTGTATACATGTATGCATTGGGTGTATATGTGTGTGTTGTTATATGTGATTGTCACACATTTAACTGAGTTTATTGACACGCTCCTAGATGGGAAATAATTACTTCCCCATGTACCCTCACCCTTGACCCACATTAGGACAGGTCTGTTTGTTTCCAGTTTCTTGTCTCTGCATATAGATGGAACTACATGTTTCCTACATTAAGACACAACTATTTCTAAAATAGGTCCTGATGGAGGACATAAGGGCTTTTTAAAGCACTCTGGTTTCACAGTTTAGGAGAGATGATTTGATGCCACTTGTAACACTTGATTAGCCCCATGCCCCTGGCTTGTTGCCTTGTTATCACATATTCCCAAATTTTTAACTTAGTTCTCTTTAACATCAGAATTTTCCCTCTTGCCAGCCCGACCTTGTCAGCCCTGCCTTTGGCTAGGGTCTAGCCTTTGTAGAAGAGCCACACTTCTGGTGATCGCCTGAATTACTGTGGGTATTATCAGCTCGGGGTTTCACAATTGATCTCTGCCTTTCTGTTGGAACACTTCACTGACATTGAATCTTCTTTATTCTGACTGTCATCTGTTACGTAACCTTCAGAAAGTAATAGCAAAGCATAAGCACTTGTTTGCACCTACTAGATATATTTTAAGACTATTTTCAAATAGCAAACAATAGCAAGAGAGGTGAAACAGTTGTTTGATGTGATTTGTTTCTAACCTACAACCACAGGTGAGCAGATGACACTGTTGAGATCATTGTCATTCCTAGGTTAATCAAAAGGGGAAAAGGATAAAAATATAGGTAGGATGCAAAGATGGAAATTGACTTAGGTATGGGTTAAAAGTAATAATTCTGTATTTATTTGTATATTTAAATAATGCTGAAAATTTAATGATTTAGAATTTCTGTTGTTCTAGAAATGTCTATACTATATCTTGGCTATTCCTTCAGGCTCCTTATTCTACTATTTAAAGGACTTTCTCCCAGACTTACCAGCAAAAGCCTGCTATACTGAAAGGGGTTGCCCTGCTTCAGAAATTCAGGCCAAATCCTGAAATGTGACTGTTTCATTTTACTTCAATAGTCTACATGTTTTGTAGTGACTAATACAAGTGGGAGCCAAACCACTTCTCCTGAACCTGAAATTCCCCTGGGCTCTTTAGCAAAATCAGAAAATAAAATGAACTCGTAATATTAATAACAGAAATGAAATATGAAACACAAAGACTCTGCATCAAAATGAAAGTCTGAAAGCCTTACAAAATAATTAAAAATATTTTCAAAAAGAAGTATGCAATTCCAGCAGTGTGATATTATGAAAGGATTTTTAACACCAGAATTTAAAGGAGTTATTCTCCTTCACATCTGAATTATCTGTATAACCTAAGGCAATGCATAGAGCCCCTCAAGACTTCAGTTGTCTCAGGTATACATTTGGAATTATCATAGATACCTTTTCTCAAAATATGAGCTATATCAGACAATCTTTTAAAAATTTCTTATATTTTAATTTTCCTGATTATGTAATTCCTACCTAATTCCTCTAATAAGAGTAAAAACAGATTATAATAGCTTTTTTTTCCTATAGAAGTGAAAACTATACTCTTATGTACTCAATTAAGATATACATATGCACATTATTCTCATTGCTACAACCTGGGCAAGCTTAGACCTAAGGCATGGTGGAGTCCAACCATGCTCATTAGAAATAGGGAAGTAAATACGCGAAGTACAGAACCATTCTTTCTCTATTTTGCATTCGGGCTCATCTCTCATCTCTCCTGTCCTCCCTTAGCCAATGCTCTCTTGGCCTCGCTCATTCCCCCACAACCCACTACACCCACACATTATCCTTTATTCTCAGTTTCCTGAACACAAAGTTGCTTTGCTTGGCTGACGTCAGCACACACATGCTTCGGGTTAGTTGGCCCTTCTGTGTGGTCTCATCACAATGTGTGTCTACCTCTACCATGTCCCTTTGCCCACCGAGTTATATCCCCTGGCATTTTCTCTTATCTCCACCGCTAACATGTAAGCTGCTTACAGGAATAGAGTATATTATATTCACTTTTTAAGCGCCTTATACAGTAATATACTGCTGCGGTTTGATTTGGCCCTGCCAAAACTTGGATCCCCAAGGTGGTGGTGTTGGGAGGCGAGGCCTTGTGGGAGGCATTTGGGTCACGGAGGCAGATTTCTCATGAATAGATTAATGTTCTCCTGGGTTTCTTTTTCTTTCTTTCTTTTCTTTTTTTTTAAAGAATCTGACTTCCTCTGTCTCTCTCTCTTGCTTTCTCTCTCATCATGTGATCTCTTCAAACACACAGCTCACCCTCTACTTTCTGCTGTGGGTTGAAGCAGCCTGAGGCCCTGGCTAGATGAAAAATCCCAGTTTCGAACTTTACATCTACCAGAATTATAAGCCAAATAAACCTCTTTTCTTTATAAACTACCAAATCTGAGGTATCCTGCTACAGTAACACTAAAATAACTAAGACACAGACACACAGTAGGTATTAAATAGCTGTTGGTTGAATTAATAAACACATCCACATGCATAGTTCACAAATAATATGCATAGAAGTTGTTGAAGTTATAAACTAGCTTAGGCCTGAATTCCTTCACGGGTAGAAAAATCATGACCTCCTAATGAATTAACTTGATTTACGAACAGCTATAACTATTACAACTTTCTTTTTATGTTGGGTCAAAATATGCCTCCCAGTAGCATTTACAAATGAATTGTAGCCCTATTACCTGGAATCACACATGCAATGACCAGATCTTATTCTACACAATAAAAACTAACAACTATAGCTACATAACCCTTTATAGTTTAGAAAACATTTTTTTACATATACTATCATTTAATTGTCACAACAACTTCATGTGATAGACTTTATTTATGTCTATAGTATTAGTCAGGATCTAAATTGGAGGTAGAAATCATGACAGTTATTTTAAAAGAGTAAAAAATACATACTATTTTAACCAGGTTTTGAAGATCTGGAAAGATAAAGGAGGAATGAAGAGAAAAAGTTTGAGAGTATTAACACTTAGACGCTCGGAGGAGAGACCCCAGAGTGCTGGGACTCAGACGGCTGAGGGGATGCTGGGCAGCTAGTGCTGGATCTCTGCGGGCAGGCGCTGAGGTTGGTTCTGTGACTGCTGGAGACACTGGGAGCTAGAACACACTGCTCACGTCTGGGCAAAGGATTGTAGATTCAGGAACATTCGCAAGCACAGGAGGGAAAAACAGTCACAGGTAGCAAACAGAACAGGCTGCTTCCCACCTTTCTCCTCCAGTCTTACAGCCCTCCTCCAGCACCCGGCATGGGCAGATGATAGAATAGAGCCAGTTTTCAAAACAGAACTTTTGTTGACTGAGTCACAGCACCAGCACCACAAAGGAGAATATTAAAGAATGGGTTTTCTGCCTAGAGATGACAGTGTAATAACTGGAACATTGTTTTTGGTGTTTCAGAGCATTGGAGAGCAGAGGTTCACCAAGAATTTCCCAATAAACTTTCATAGGTAGAGTGTACAGCATAGACTTAAGAGTTCATATTTCTTCTTCAGGTGTAATGCCAATTTATTACACCATTTCTCATTCTCCCTCAAGATCAGGGAAAATAATTATGTGAGTGTGTGTGTGTGTGTGTGTGTGTGTGTGTGTGTGTTGAGAGTGGGTATACCAATGGTTTGGAAATTAGAAAACTGTAGCTTGTATTTGCTGATATTATTTAATACTGATCAACAAAGAGAAGTTTAGAAAGTTAAATTACCTTTATAAAGGCTCAATTTCTGCACAGGCAGGTGCACATAACGGGTTTCCTATTGAAAAAGGTTAAATCATTCAGTGAATAAATATTGAGCATCCACAATGTGCATGACTCTGTGCTATGCACTGGGAATGCAATGATAACAAGAACAACCAAGGTTACCCTCTCCAGAGGTTAGAATCTGGTGGAGGCAACAGACATTAATAAAACAGCCACACTAAGTATATATAAATAGAATAGAGTATGTGACTGCAACTGAAATAATTGCTACGGTGGACAATCCTAGTCCAAAGAAATCAGGCAGAATAAACGAACCTGACTTGCAATGGAGTCAGGGAAGACTTCCTGGGGAAGGGATATGGGAACTAAAATCTGAGAATGAGTGGGAGGCACCTGGATGAAGGGGAACAGGGAGAGATGCAGGGGAAAGGTGGCACTGCATGTGGAAAAGCAGCATAAACCCTGTCTGGGGTGGAGGGAGCACATTTCATTCAAGGGCCTAAATGAGGGATCATGGGGCTATGTGGATGCACAGGGAACAAGGTGTGTGATGGAGAAGGAAGGTACAAGAGGAGCTCAGAGGGAGAAGCAGCAGCCAGAACCATGAGTTAGTAAAAGCTAGAGAGCTTTGTAAACTGTGAAGTGCTAGTAAAATGTATATATGATTATTGTTCCTGGGAAAAAATATGGAAATTTTTACTTTCTTCCATTTGTAAAGTGAATCATTGAAACCAGAAAGAAAGACTGAAACTGGTAAGACATCAGAATTATAAAAAAATCACAAAAAAACATATGTATCTCCCCCAAATCAAAGTTACTTCCCCACCTCATGCATTAACAAAGCCAAGACTGTCAGAAGGGAAGGCAACTCTGACACCTTACTGTATGTGTACCTTCATCAGGTATTTAAAATATAATAATAATGTGAGCTTAAAAGGT